>APFE030676309.1:221828-241457 GCA_000404065.3 Pinus taeda | reverse complement strand
CTAAGGGGGGAGGAATGATCCAAGTGGATATTGGTGGCCACCCGCCAAGTCCACTTGGACCCCCACCATTGTTTCTTTTAGATTTTTAGTTTCCTTAATTGTAGCACAATTTACTATTTTTAGTAGTTTTTTGGGTCCTGAACTTCCGGAGCTGTTTTGAGGCCCTAAACGACGTTTTTTGGGAAAACTGGGAGTAACATGGGTCCATGGATTGATGTTTCTCTTCCCAAAGTTGTAGTTCTCAGATAGATCTTTCTAACGAGATATTGTGCGTGTCAAATGGAGATCGTATGCCAAAGTTATGCTGTGAAGTTGATGTACCAATTTAGCCAAACGGGGCCCACAGTTTGGCATTTCATCTTCTAGGATTAGGTTTTTGGATGTTTATGGTTTTCCATTGTTTATCAACAATAAATAGGCCTTCAAGCCTCATTGTAACAGAGTTCAGAGGCATGTAGCCGCCACATCTCTTCTCAGAGATAAGCTACCATCGCCCTAGCTAGTTAATTTCCATTTCTGTTTGTAAGCATATTTCAGTATTTTACAGTAATGAAATGAAGTATTATTTCTACCGCATCTCTATATGTATGGTTATATTTGTAATTTGTTGCGTTCCTGTTTAAATCCGTATCAACAATGCTTATTAGTGATTCTCGTATGAGTATGAGACCCCTATGCTTAGATTTATTATTTACACTTGTAGATTACATATTTGTGATATGTTTGATGGAATTTCTGTCAAGGCTAGTAGGCGTCTAGTTAAGGGATTGTTCAAGTATTGGCATTTGAATCATTGTTTCATTGCTTTCTTTATTTTTTGAAGGTGTCATTCAATTTTGGGCAGTGACCTGGGCTCTGGGCCTGAAAAAGTGGCTCAAATCCTGGGGATGTTGGCATAGCACTAAGAAAAATAGTCTCTGACTTTGGCATGCCTTGTCACAAGAGCGTCCAAAGCCTCTTGGGTGCTGTCAAGCCCATAGCACGGGAGTGTCTAGAGGTCAAGAAGTCTAAAACCTCAGTGGGACCTAGGGGTTGGTTACCAAAAGTGTTGGGATGGTTCTCAGAGGTTCTGTAGCTGATGTGAAAGGTATGTATGATGTGTTTCTGTTGATTCCATTTCCTTAAGGTCACCTAGGAGGTTGAATCATATCATAGTAGCCTTTCGTCACATGTTTACCCCGATTAGCTGGTTACTTGGGTAGATGTGGGAGGAGGGTGTTACAGAGTGGTATCAGTGCATGGTTCATCCCTCAGACTGGATGGGTTGTGTGTTGGTCATGCATTCATGTGAATTGAATATGTGTTTCTTGTGTTGTAGGACCATGTGCTTGTTGCATTTGTATGATATGGGTCATGATTGTGGTGGTGTCGTCATGGGAAGTTGATGGTGTTGTTGTAGAGTGTTTGGTCATGAGTGCGTGGTTTCTCATGCATTGCTTATGCACACTAATGTTCACATGTGGTCAAGTGCACAATAATGTGGTGGTTGTTGTCATGCATGAAGTCATGGTATGTGTAGTTGATATGGTCATGCATTGATGACTAGACTCTAGCTAAAATGATGGGTGCATGGTTATATGCTTATGTGTTATGTTTCTATATGTTGTCATGAGTATGTTATACATGTATCACACTGATTTGTTGATCTTGCAGACGAAGTATCCTCCCCGAACTATACTAAGGTATGTTGGTTTATTGTGATTTGGTTTAGCTCGCATGGTATACATTTTAGGAAGAATACCAAAATGGCTAGAAAGACGGTAGACTACAAAGACTCTCCCTATGGATCATATGAGCAACATGGTGTTGGGAATTCTTCTGATTTGGTAGATACACTAAGAACCTTAAAGGAAGAAATAAGGAGTTGTAAGGAAGGCAATGACCAAATCATACAAGCACAGGAGGAGCTTACAGAGGTAAATGCAATGATACTTTAGAGTTTGTCAGAATTGTAGCGACAGGGACCACTTCAGATCAACCATGAGCAGGAGGACTGTTAAGCCTCATAATTTCTTCTTTTTGACACCATTTTTCACCTATCTTATTCTTCTTTGACCATCATAATCACTCAATGGGCATCAAATCACATGAATTATGACACGATAGGCATATAATTGCCTTGTATTTCATAAGTTGATAATGTTCTTTATTATTAGTCTAATATTTGCTTTAGCTAACGAATTGGGATGATTTTGTAGCTAATGTCTAATTCCGTAGCTAAGTCCATGGTTTGATAGGTTCCAAGGTGCCAGTTGGAGAGCAAAATATATGGAAAGATGGCGATTCCCTCCTACCTTCATGAACCAGATTGATAAATGAAGCTTCCAGTTACGTGGTCAAGGATAAAGTTAACTCTATCAGCTATAACAGGAGAGCGAGGAATGAGATATAAGCCTCATGATTTGTTTTGTTAATAGAAAATTGTAAGCGAATTCTGTTATATTATCTTTTCATAGTTAATTTTAGCATTCTATTAGTGAGGATAGGCATATAGCTCTGAACATTTAATGATACTGGCTTTATAAAAAGACCTCGCAACAAACATAAACACAGTGATTTTATGTATGCACAGTGAAGACTTAAAACTTTGTTTTTAATTCAATTTATGAAGAACCTTTTGATTTCCATGCGTGGTTGACTATTTGATCGATAGCTTGATTACTTGCTTCTTGTGGAGGCCCCTCTCAAGAAATAAGGATTTTTATTTGTCTTTAGTAGATATAATTTCTGTATAATTTCAGAAGCTTTCTGTTCTATTTGATTGAGTAGATGCGTTTTTAATTTCTTTTAGATTCAAATTATGATGGTTTTACTAGCCTTCTCTTTTGTTTATATATGCACATGAATTAAGTTTAATAGTAGTGACAACAATAGTGTGAGTTTGTACTTAGAGTAAAACTGTATTTCGTACAATAGAGGATTTGTTTGCAAGTTATATTTCAAGCATGAGTGATTTATAAATGAGCAAGTGTGAACATATTTAAGCAGAGATTCAGTTTATGCAAGAGTGTGTTATATTGATAAATGAGTTGATTCTACAAAGCATATTTCAGATATATAGCAGAGTGTGCATGTTTTATGAATTGAGTTTCATTTTACAAGTGTGAGATTGATTTATAAGTCTGAGATTTTTATTGGTTGTGTGTATTTCATAATTAGCTATATTTTTTTATAAGAGTGCAATTAATTTTCATTTACAATAGGTGTGGGATTGATTTACTTATATGCAAAGTTGTCAGATTTTTCTTTTGAAGCAGAGTGTGAGATTTTTCCACAAGTAGTCTTTGATAAAAGAGTGTGATCTTTTTATTTTCTAGGAATAATTGCTTAACTCATGTGCATTTAAATAACTTAATTTAGAATTTATATTTTTATAACTCAACTTAATTTAGAATTGGTGTGAATAACCAAGGACTTCTAGCACATACAATGCACTTACACTTCATCAACTTACTAGCTCTGGATGATAATTTAAGCAAGTAATTTAAGGTTAATTAAATTACCAAACATATTGGTGTCATTGTCGGGGAAGTGTAAATAGGAGTCTTTTCTTTTTATTTAAAAAAATAAAAATAAAAATAAAAATGATATGCATAGGGAAAGAGATTCTAGAGGTAGATTTGTAGGTAGAGGTAAAAGTTTAATTCCAACAACATCACTCACCCCACCAGAACCTCATAGTGCCACACCACCCACTCAAAATCATATTCCATCATTTGCAAGCAAACCTAAACTTCCTGAGGTACTTAGATCTGAAATCCAACCTAGAGATTCACCAACCTCGTTAACCGAAGTAGTAATAGAAGAAGAAGATCCTACATCCCCAACATAAGGAGTAGTTTTCCTATCTTCATTTGGAGAAAGACTTCTAGGACAAGAGTTAGAGATCCCTAGTGAAGAAGAAGAGGAAGAAACTTCTTTTAACTTACTATTGATAGAAGAATGAGTACTAAAAGAGCTAGAAGAATAACTAGAAAACCCAATTTTGGAACCCTATATTAGTTATGGAGAATCTACAATGGCTAGGGAAGGAGAAGGAGAGGTACATAATGTTAATGGTGAACAACCTAGGATTGGAGGAGGAAGAGGAGGAAATAGAGGTGGAGGAAGAGGGAGAGGAGGATGTAGAGGAGATCCAGAACCTTCAGATTTCCTATCCTCGATGAAGATATGATAGTTAAAATGAAAAACATCTCACCCTCCATCCTTCTAATCTTTCATGGATTAAGAAGTGATGATCATGAAACATGTATCTTTGAGTTTCAAGTCTTGTGTAGATCTTATGATTACTTTCTTGACCCTCAAAAGTTGAAATTGTTTCCAGCAACTCTTAAGGATGCAACATTAATATGGTTCATGGGCTTAGGAGCACATTTTATAAGAACATGGGAAGAAATGAAAACTACATTCTTAGAGAAATATAAGGATTATTGTATGCCTCATAATCCTAAGGATGAATTCTTTAAAATGATGTAGAAAGAAGATGAAAATCTTGAAGATTTCATTGAAATATTTGCTTATAATGTTAAAAGGGCTAAAATGCATGAACTAGATGAAGAAACTTTGAAAGCTCTCTTATTAAAATCCATCATATATGAGTGGATTAATCTTCTCAATTTGATGGGTAAGGGAGATATTTCTAAGTTATCATTTGGAGAAATTTGTGAGTTATGCATACACATTTCAAGAGGTAAGGCAAGAACTAGGAAAAATCCAAGAGATCCTCTCATGTCTAGGATTAATAAATCTGCAATTAGGACTATAAGTAGGGTTGAATTAGGCAATTTGCTTGACAATTTTAAAACAGACATTTTGGGAAGTCTTAGTGAACAAATAGATACCCTTAAAGTGCAAAACAAGCAAAATGTTGAAAATGTTGCATCGTCAATCTTTTTTCCCAAATGTAGAAAGAGACATGCTTTGAGAGAATGCCCTCTTGGCTTAAAAAGTGTAGAAACTTGTGTTATATGTACAAAAAATCATGATACAAAAGAATTTCCTCCAATACCAAGTCTTAAAGTTGTTTATCAAGAGGAAATAATACCAAATCAAATGGATTCCCTCTGTTTTATTGCTAAGAGACCATGAAAAAATTCATAACTAAATATGACTGAAGGATTTAACACTCAAGCATTTGCACAAACATCACAAAACAATTAGACTGCACCCATGCCTTGGAAATCTTGGCTTCAACCTTGGGCACAAGGATAGAAAAATCCTCATGGCAAATATCCTCAATATCAACAACCCTATCTTGTTTTTCCACCATAATATTTTCCTCAAAATGTTCAACCAACTCAACCTCAAAATCCAAATCCACAACTTTCATTACCATTCCTGCAAAGACCAAATCAATTGCCAGCTCAACCACTTCCAAATCCAAATAATAATAAAAATTCATAACTTGTTTACAATATGGAAGGAAAAAATTTCCAAACCTTCATGATAACTCCACTAGATATAAACAATGTCCAACTTAGATCTGGTAGAGTATTGGAAAAGAAGTCCCCATTAGTTGTTATTTAGGAATCTGAAAAGGAGAATCTCTTTGAAAAAGAGAAGTCTCTTAGTCAAGAAGAAAAATCTCAAAAACAAACCACACCTGTACATTATGATCATATTCCAATAAACTCAACTCCTATCATAGAACAACCTTCAGTATTTGTCCAAACACCACCTTTTCTTGAGAGATTAAAAATTGATAAAGGGGTAGAAAAACATATGTTGTTGCCTGATTATGATATGATAGATGAACTGAAGAATGTTTGCATAAAAATCCCCTTGCTATAAGCCATTAAGGAAATGCCAATTTTTGCAAAGATAATCAGGGAATTGAGTATTAAACACTAGGAAGAAAGAGAAAATAAATCAAAAGAATTCAATTAGTTGGAAAAATTGCAGATATCATGATGGGAAAAACAACAATTCAGAAATACCTTGATCTAGGAAGTCCCATTGTGAAAACACACATCAATGGTATTGAAATTTCAAATACATTGATTGATTTAGGAGCAGTTATAAACATCATGAGTAAACAAACTATGAATCAATTGAAACTTCCTAATCTTTAATATACACCTACATTGTTTCAATTAGTAGACATATATGTTATTAAACTTGATGGTGTAGTAGAAGACATTTTTGTATCCTTAGATTCTTTGGAGTATCCGATTGATTTTATGATTCTAACACCCAAGAGTAATTTCAGAGGACATCCATTGATTCTAAGAATACCATGGTTAGCTACAACTGATGATTTTATAAGTTGTAGATCCGGCGATATGTTTATTTCTGACGGAAGTTCAACAAATAAATTCACATTATATCCTCCTGCAAAAACCACAATAGAAGTAGAAAGTGAAGAATGGATAGATGATGATATTGATATACAACCAATCTTTGTTACTTCACAAAGAGATGAAGAAGATCAGATTTTGAATTTAATGGAAAATAATGAGTCTTCCTCATATTGTGAATCTAATCAAAGTTTTCAAGAATAATGCAATATTGAATATTTATCATCTCGTCAATTATCTTTACATTCTATGGAATGTCAATTCTCAATTAGAAATCTTCCTAGAAAGAACCTTGAATGTCAATAATATTGGAATAATTTCAAAAGAAAGACTTAATAAAGATGTTACAAGAACATTAATCTACTTATGCATGGGAATACACTGACATGAAAGGAATTGATCCTAATACTTGTATATGTCATATTTACGTTGAATAAAATGATAAACTAATCTGACAACCTCAGAGAAGAATGAATCCAAATTTGAGAGAAATTGTCAAAGATGAATTACAAAAATTGTTAAATGTGAATTTCATTTATCCAATATCAGATAGCCAGCGGGTTTCACCATTGGTAATTGTTCCTAAAAAGAATGGAAAATGGAGAGTTTGAATTGACTATAGGGAATTGAATAAAGCTACCTTAAAAGATCATTTTCCACTTCCTTTCATAGATCAAGTTTTAGACACATTGGCAAGAAATAAATATTTCTCATTTCTAGATGGTTTTAGTGGATATAACTAGATCTAGGTAGCTCCATAAGATCAAGATAAAACCACTTGTACCTGTCCATGGGGAACCTATGCCTACCAAATACTTCCCTTTGGGTTGTGTAATGCACCTGCAACATTCCAAAGGGTAGTTTTAGGAATTTTTTCTGATCTAATTCATGATTGTGTGGAAGTTTACATGGATGATTGTACTCTTTATGGAAATTCTTTTGAAGAAGCTCTTAAAAATTTGGAAAAAGTTCTCATTAGATGTAAGGAAGCAAATCTCTCATTAAGCCATGGAAAATGCTTTATGATGTTTACTGAGGGGATTGTTTTAGGACACCATATTTCAGGAATGGAATTAGAGTGGACACATCTAAAGTAGAACTTATTTCTAAATTATCAATTCCAACTTGTGAAAGAGATGTCAGAAGTTTTCATGGTTTTACCGATTACTATATAAAATTCATAGAAAACTTTACAAAAATTGCTTCTCCACTTTTCAAATTGCTCACAAAATATTGTGAATTTCAATTGGAATTTTGATTGCCAAAAAGCTTTTGAAACATTGAAAGAAAATATTTCTGAAGCACCCATTATGAGAAGGCCAAACTGGAAATTACGTTTTCACATTTCAACCAATGCTTTAGATACAACATTAGGAGTTGTACTAGGACAGAAAGATTTAATGCCTTATGCCATTTACTATACCAGTGAAAATTTGACTCCTGCATTGTTAAATTATATTGTAACAGAAAAGGAGTTTTTAGTTGTTGTCCATGCCATCAACAAATTCATACATTAGATCACTGGCTATGAAACCTTTGTACATATAGATCATTCTACAAGTATGTACTTAATGAATAAACCAATTACTAATGGAAAAATTACAAGATGGTTATTGTTGTTACAGTAATTCAATATTACTATTTTGGATTGACCTGGAAAACAAAATATAGTTGCTGACTTTCTATCTAGGATTCAAAATGATAATAATGATGTACCTATAGAAGACAATTTTCCCGATGAATATTTATTTGTAGTATCTACTAAATCTCCTTGGTTTGCAGATATTGCTAAATATTTGGCTATAGGGAAGTTACCATTATATTTGTCTCCTCAAGAGAAAAGAAAGGTAATTCAAATTAGTGCATCTTACTTATGGATAAATGGAGAATTATACAAAAAGGGTCAGATCTGATTATTCGAAGATGTTTTAGACAAGATGAAGTACCAGAGATATTAAAGGCTTGTCATGATGAACCGTGCAGAGGACACTTGACTAATAAAAGAACTACTTACAAAATCCTTCTGTTAGGATATTATTGACCTTCCCTTTTCAAGGATGCTAAAGAATATGTAAAAATTTATGATAGTTATCAAAGAATGGGGAAACTTTTTCCTTCAGATGAAATGCCTCTTCAACCTTGAACCTTTTGAGAAATGTGCTCTATATTTTGTTGGTCCAATTAATCCACCATCTAGACAAAAAAAGTACATTCTTGTTTGCACTGATTATGTTACAAAATGGGTAGAAGCTAAAACACTTTCTTTTGCTACTGAAAATGTTCAAGTTTCATTTCTTTTCGAGGATATTTTTACTCATTTTGGTGTCCCAAGGGAGATTGTGATAGATCATGGAACTCAATTTACATCCAAGTTGGTACAAAAGATAATGGAGGAATATAAAATCAAACATCGAAAGCCCACTACATATCATCCACAGGAAAATGGATGGGTGGAATCCACCAATAAAGTAATTGAAGCAATTCTTACGAAGACTGTGCATCTGCATAGAAGAGACTAGCAGAAAAGCTTACATAAGCTTTATGGGCATACCACACCACATGGAGAAACACTACAAGACATACTCCATATGAACTTGTTTATGGGAAGCAAGTCTTATTTCCTATTGAGTTCCATGTAAAGACCTTCAAGAAAACAAAATGGAGCAGCTGAATGGACTAGATGAGATAAGACAAGATGCTATTCAAAGAACCAACATAGTTCAACAACAAAGATCTAGGTGGCATGACAAGTACATAAAGGAAAGAAAATTTCTGCCAGGAGATCAAGCATTATTTTTTGACTCAAAGTTTTGAGACTTTCAAAGAAAATTTAAAACTCATTGGCCTGGGCCTTATGAGATTGAAATTGTCTTTGATAATGGTGCAGTCAGGACCAAAACCATTAATGAAGAAAGAGTGACGTTCCTTGTAAATGGTCATCGATTGAGAATTTATCACAAGCCATTGACAAAGGAAGAATTTGTTCAAAACCTGCAAGACAATATTGATTTGAAGATGATTAGGAAGGATCTTACTTCCTCTCCAACTTGATTTGTAAATATTTTTGTTTTCTTTAAAAAAAATAATAATAATAAAAAAATTGTATAAACATGAAAACCAACTATGTTTGCATGTTTATACAGAAAATCTACGGTGAAAACTAAGTATTCTTGGCACCCTAAATTTTCTTTTTCAATCCTATTTTAATCCCATTTTCTTTATATCCCTCTTTTCTTTTCAAAATAAGTAGCTACAAAACTGTTGAGAATCTGCAGCTTTGACAAAATTCTGCAGTTGATATTGGCAGGAATCACTAACTGGGATAATCAAAGATTCTAGCAGAAGGGAATGATTAAGCGTACAATTGAAAGCACCTGAGGACAATTCAAAAAGAACAATCAAGTATTAGAATCAAAACTTAGAGGTATGTAAATATTTGATTTAATAATAAAGGTAAAAACATTAGATTATGAAATAATATAGACGTTGTACCGCCATTCGAAATAATGATAACTTCGAACTGAGTTATAAATATCATTTCATATCAATGAAGTTAGCTGAAAAAGCCCATTTTCCATTCATTATGACAAAAACACTTCATTTTTGAAACCCTATTTCATTGATAATTCCACTCACTCATATCTATTCATACTATGTTTTATCAAGAGCCATTCTACTCATTTACCATTTCACTCTCGTCCATACTCATACTTCCGAAACTGATATCATTCCAAAATCTTGTCAAATAAGTAATTGTGGAGTAAAACTTCACCAACATGGGATTCATTGTTAGAACAGAGCCAAATGGAAACACATTTATGGAAGGGTACCCATAGGTCAAGTAGATGCTACAACAAGCGCAGTGGTTGGATTTTATAGAAAAGTTCGATGGCTATGACAGAGAGGTAACCAAGTCTTTTGTCTGAGCCTTTGATGGAGCTGAAGTAGAAATCGAGGATATCAAAATAGTGGTGACAAAATCCTTCGTGGCCGAGGTAACTGGACTACCCAAGGTTGGAAATAGGTGGTTCAAAAACAAGGGAATTGAAGGAAATGAATGGAAGACATTTCTAAAAAACTCAGGTATGGATACTACTATCTTTAAAAAGGGTATTCCAAGCACAACTCTCAAAAGTAAATGGAGGAACTTACTGTTAGTTATTAACAAGTTCATTACTTGTGAGGGTAGATTTGGTAGCATGTTTTTTATATCATGTATGTTTAATGATGCACTTTCTTGAGGGAAATGAAATCAATTTACCATATTTTATACTTAAAAGCTTGAGGAAGATGTTTCGCAATACTCAAAGAAAAATACAATTCATTGGAAATACTATGTATCATTATGATCTTGCAAAAATGCTTATTGAAGCCCATCTTGAGAGATTAGGGGATAATTGGGAGAGTTTTCTAATCATAATTCATTTTAAGGAAATAGACCAAGAAGAACCTAGTAGCAGTAAGGTAAAGAGAAGCAGAAGAATATTGTCTGAAAACCCTACTGATAACTCACTTCCACAACCAGAGCAACATTCAGAAGATGAAATTCCCCTTGTAAATGTTTTAGAAAACATAAAGAAGAAAGGTGCTAGAAGAAAGAAAGCTAGTGAAAAGGAAGAAAATAGATCCAAAAATAAAATAGAGGAAACAAAGAAAATCAGTTACAAGGAAGGAAGTATGTCTAAAAAGGAACCAGAGGAAATAGAACAGGCAAAAATTGAACAAGCAAAAGTTCAAAAGAAAACTCCTCTTACTAAAACTTCATCTATTGTTAGGAGAAGTGCCAGACTCAACAAATCAACAAAGGAATCATCTCGATAATCTGTAGAGTTTGTCAACTTGGAGGAAGAAAAAGAACTGGATATTCCATCGTCTATAGTTCCATCACCAACTTTATCACCAGTTTCATCACCAATTGCTAATACAGTGAGAAGAACACCAGAGATTGACCCAGGCCAATAGGAGATATATGATTACATTGGGCCTATAGAGAAAAAAGCTATAGAAAAGGCCACTATATCCTCAAATCAAGGAATTCAGTTTGATAGTCCACAAGAACCTCCAATTGTGAATACTCTCAAACAAGAAAATTTTGAATTGGAGACACTAAATAGACACTTAAAGCAGGAACATGAAACATTGAAAATGCATAATGAAATACAAAGGACACAAAATGACAATATTCTCTTACATCTTGCCCTGTGGTACGAAAGGAATAAAAAGCTAAAGGAAAAGAACAAGCCTCTCAAGAGGAAGGTCATAAGTTTGAAATACAAAATTTTGATGAAGAAGCCTAGGATGGAAGTTGCTAAGAAGAAGGTAAAGAAAACAAACTTGGATGTTCTAAGTCAAGTTTGTGAAGGACTAAAGTGATAGAGAAAGGTTATCAGTTTTGAATTTTTGCATGAGGACATGCAATGACCTCCGTGTGGGGGAATGTTGAGCGCCATAATTGCTTCTTTTTTACACCCTCTTTCACCTATATTATTCTTCTTTGACCATCATAATCACTCAATGGGCATCAAATCATAGGATTTATGGCATGGCAGACATATATTTGTCTTGTATTTCATAAGTCGATAACGTTTTTTATTATTAGTCTAATATTTGCTTTAGCTATCGAATTGGGATGATTCTGCAGCTAATGTCTATTTATGCAGCTAAGTCCATGGTTTGATAGGTTCCAAGGTGCTAGCTGGAGAGCAAAAAATATGGAAAGATGGCGATCAATGCATTCAATGATTCCCTCCTATCTTCATGAACCATATTGATAAACAAAGCTTCCAGTTACGTTGTCAAGGATAAAATCAACTCTCTCAGTTATAACAAGCAAGGAACGAGATATACGCCTCACAATTTGCTTTTTTAATAGCAAATCATGAGAGGATTATGCGATGTTATCTTTTCATAGTTAATTTTAGCATTCCGTTAGCAAGAATAGGCATAGAGCTTTGAACATTTAACGATATTGGCTTTATAAAAATACCTCGCAACAGACACAAACACAGTGATTTTATGTATGCACAATGAAGACTTAAAACTATATTTTTAATTCAGTTTATGAAGAACCTTTTGATTTCCATGCGTGGTTGGTTGTTTGATCGATAGCTTGATTATCTGCTTCTCATGGAGGGCCCGCTCGAGCAATAAGGATTTTTGTTTGTCTTTAGTAGATAGAATTTTTGTATAATTTCATAAGCTTTATGATCTGTTCGATTGAGTAGCTGCGTTTTTAATTTCTTTTAGATTCAAATTATGATGGTTTTACTAACCTTGTTTTGTGTTTATAGATGCACATGAATTAAGTTTAACAATAGTGACAACAATAGTGTGAGTTTGTACTTAGAGTAAAATTATATTTCATACAACAAAGGATTTGTTTGAAGGCTATATTTCAAGCATGAGTGATTTATAAATGAGCAAGTGTGAACATATTTAAGCAGAGATTCAGTTTATGCAAGAGTGTGTTATATTGATAAATGAGTTGAGCATATTTCAGATATACAACAGATTGTGTGTGTTTTATGAATTGAATTTCATTTTACAAGTGTGAGATTGATTTATAAGTCTGCATTTTTATTGGTTGTGTGGATTTCATAATTAGTTATAATTTTTATAAGAGTGCAATTAATTTCATTTACAATAGGTGTGAGATTGATTTACTTATATGCAGAGTTGTGATATTTTTCTTTTGAAGCAGAGTGTGAGATTTTTCCATAAGTAGTCTTTGATAAAAGAGTGTGGTCATTTTATTTTCTAGGAATAGTTGCTTTACTCATGTGCATTTTAATAACTTAACTTATAATTTATATTTCGATAACTTAGCTTAATTTATAATTGGTGTGAATAACCAAGGACTTCTAACACATACATTGCACTTACACTTCATCAACTTATTAGCCCTGGACGATAATTTATGCAAGTAATTTAAGGCTAATTAACTTAACAAACAAGGACAAAACTAATGGGGCATATGGAAGTAGGTCACATGGTGGTCATAGGTCAAATAAATATGACATGGTTAGAGATGACAGATTGTTGGATACTCTAAATAGGAGAGGTGATAGACACAGATACTATTCTAGTTTTGGTTCTGACAGGCATGATGATCGACATTGTTATCATCCTTACATGAGGAGCAATAGGGGGTATTTTTTGAATGATTTTAAGAAAGAAAAGCCACTACATTTGATGGAGAGATGAAGAAATCACAAGATGCAGAGGAATGGTTTCTTGGCATAAGGAAGTTCTTCAAGTTGCATGATTACTCAGACAACATGAAAGACATAACAACTACATTCAATCTTAGAGGTAAAGTAGATATTTGGTGGGAAGATGTGAAGAATGTTAGAGGTATACATGAGGAGGACTTGACTTGGAATGACTTTGAGTAGCTATTCAAGAAGAAGTTCCTATCACAGAGATACTTTTATGACAAAGCAAAGGAATTCTATGAGCTAACGATGGGATCTATGATAGATGAGGAGTACCCTAGCAAGTTATTGGAGCTACTGAGGTATGTGCCTTACCTCAAGGAGGAGAAGGCCAAGATTCAGAGATTCACTAGTGGATTACCGATGGCATTCAAAGATAGGATTGAGTTTGATGAGCCTAGATCATTGGAGGAGGCCATCTGAAAGCTAAAGCATTATTATGAACAATCGATGCGTAAGTCCGAGACTAAGCCAGACTGGAAAGGTAATGAAAAGAACAAGGGAAAATGGGACAAGAAGTGATTAAGACCTCATGATTCAGGTAATAAATAGAATGTTGCACCACCTAAGAAGTTCAATGCATCTGACAAGGGATAAGGACCTTGAATGGAGGAGCAGAATAAGGAGCCCGAGCGGTGTTGGAGTTGTGGAGGGGATCATCGTAGGAGAGATTGTCCATAGTATCAGGGTGGTAGGCCTTAGATATAGAGTGCGTAAGAGGCACAGACTGTTGGGGATGCTGGCCAAAGTGTTCCTCATATTTATACAACATCGGATAACAAACATGCAAACCATTAGTAATTTATCATTGAGATGGATTGTAAGCTTTGTGATCAAGTTATTTATATTTTGATTGACCATGGATCTAATTATAGCTATTTTAGTCCTGACTTGGTGGATAAGTGTGGTTTGAGTAAGGAGTTGCACACAAAATCTTGTTTGGTGGAGTTGGGTACAGGTATAAAGAAGCGAGTTCAGCATTGGATAAGAGCTTGTGTATTTGATTTGAATGGTATGCCTATGACAACACATTTGAATGTATTATCATTGGGATCATACAGTGTGTTGTTGGGCATGGATTGATCATACCCTCATATAACCAAGGTTGATGATTATGAAAATCCATTGAGTGCCTAGATGACAATGGGGAGCAAAGAGTTTTGCAAGGTAAGAAGAAAGTAACATCAGTTAGAGTGGTGACAACTATGCAGGCAAATCGTGGTCATAGGAAATGGTGTGTGTTATTCGTAGTGCACATTTCTAGTGAAAAAGGTAAGGAGGTTGAGGATGCAGATGTTTTGAGTAGGTACCAAGTACTACAACAGTTCCAAGATGTATTTCTTGAGGATATTTTAGAGTTTCCACCTCATAGGGAGGTAGACTTTTCCATTGAGTTGGTGCCAGGGGAAACTCTAGCATCAAAGGCACCTTATAGGATGAGTACACCTGAGTTGGTAGAATTGAAGCCACAGTTGAAGGAAGTGTTGGCTAATGGATACATTAGGCCAAGTGTATCACCATGGGGCACACTAGTACTGTTTGTGAAGAAGAACGATGTCACTCTCAAATTATGCGTTGACTACAGGCACTTGAACAAAGTGACCATGAAGAACATGTATCCGTTACCAAGGATTGATGACTTGTTTGATCAGTTGAAGGGAGAAACAATGTTCTTGAAGATGGCTCTCGGATCTGGATATCACCAGGTACACATCAAAGAGGAGGACATTTACAAGACAACTTTCAGGACCAGGTATGGGCATAATGAGTTTGTTGTAGTTCCATTCTGTTTGACTAATTCTCCAACTACATTTATGTTCTTGATGAATAGTGTGTTGCGTCTGGATATGGATAAGTTTGTTATTGTGTTCATTGATGACATATTGGTATATTATAAAATTGAGGAAGAGCATGCCAATCATTTAGCAACAATGTTGAAGTTTTTGAGAGAGCATAAGTTGTATGCTAAGCTCAGCAAGTGCAGTTTATTTTAGACTGAGGTACACTACTTGGGACATGTTGTCTCCAAGGAGAGCATTGCAGTAGATCTAGAAAAAATAAGGGCCATCATGGAGTGGGTAGCAACTAGAAACGTATATGGAGTGAGATCGTTCATGGGGTTGGTAGGCTATTATAGGAGGTTCATCATGAACTTCTCATAGATTGCTTATCCTATCACATCATTGCAGAGAAAAGGTAATAATTTCGAATGGATAGAGGAGTGTGAAGAGAATACTTCTTGATGAACAGAAATATATATATATATATATAAATTTTTTATTAATAAATGAATTTACAGATGATGAATGATTACATTGGGGTTCCTGGCTTATATACCTCCATGGGCACCCTTTGGGAAAGGGCATGATCTTATGATCGTGCTCTTTCGTCTACTAAACCTAAAATTAACTAATTAACTAATTAACTATTTTTTTACATAACATTGCCTTCCTCTCAAAAGAATGGTTTGTCCTCAAAGCATATGTAACGATGGATGTTGTTGACAAAATGCTTCATTCTCCCAAGAAGCTTCTTCTTCGGGTAAGTTCTTCCACTTGATTAGATATTCCTTGATAGTATGTTATTGAAGCTTTCTTTCTCTAGTAGACAAAATACCTTCTGGTTCTAAAATTACTCTTCCCTCATCATCTAAGGATGGAAGCATTGTTTGTGCTGTTTGGTTATTATCTAGTGCTCTTTTAAGGCAAGATACGTGGAAGACGTTGTGAACACGACTTGTCTCTGGAAGGCTTAAACCATACGCAACTTGGCTAATCTTTTTGTTGATCTGGTAAGTTCCATAAAATTTTGGTGCCAATTTGTTTTTTCCTTTCTGTTTTAAGGATAATTGTTTGTATGGTTGGAGCTTAAAAAATACCCATTCTCCAACTTCAAACTCTCTTTTGGTTCTGTTACGGTTTGCTTGTTGCTTCATATGATTCCTAGCATTATTCAGATTTTCTTTTAATATTTGGACGATTTTTTGGGTTTCTTCTAGTTGATCTTTAACAACAGGTAGATTTGTTTGGACAATAGCTAGATCCTTCCATTTCGGGGGTTCATACCCATATAGAGCTTGAAATGGCGTCATTTTTGCTGATGTATGGTAAGTGGAATTATACCACCACTCAGCAAGATGTAATCATTGAGCCCACTTATTTTGTTTTTCTGTAGCGTAGCAACGTAGGTAGGCCTCCAAACATTTATTGACAACCTCTGTTTGGCCATCTGTTTGAGGGTGATAGGCGGAACTCATATTTATGTAGGTTCCTATATGGCTGAACAATTCCTTCCAGAAATTACCTTTGAATTTGGCATCTCTATCACTCACAATGAATTTCGGAAAACCGTGTAACTTATATATATTTTTGCAAAATATTTCAGCGATTTCTTTTGCTGAATATGATTTCTTTATTGCCATAAAGTGAGCATATTTGGTGAGTTTGTCGACTACTACGAAAATCTTGTCCTTGCCTTCAAATACTGGTAATCCTTCGATAAAGTCCATCGAGATTTCTTCCCATTTCTGATTTGGAATGTTTAAAGGGTGAAGTAATCCTGGAGTCGTAATATTTTCATTTTTATTCCTTTGACATGTGTCACATTCTGCTACGTACTTCTGAATATCACGATTCATTCCCTTCCAAAAGAAGCATTGACGTGCATTGTAGTAAGTCTTAAAGAATCCTACATGTCCAGCTGACGGTGAGTCATGTGATTCCTTAAGTATCTTAAACTTAAACTTGGAACTTGTATTTAGATAGATTCTTCCTTTGTACCATAGGATATTATTCTTCCACTCAAATCTGGAGTTGTTGGGAAGGTTATTGATTATTGCCGTCATTTTTGGATCCTTGGCATACTCACTTCGAATTTCGTTAAGCCACTCAGGGACAACAACCAAAATTGCAGGTACTGTTGGTTCTTCATCTTTCCTGGATAGGCATCTGCTACTACATTGTCTTTACCTCTTTTATGTAGTATTTCCGAGTCAAAAACGGAAATTTTTTCAATCCATTTTTGTTATTCTTCGGAAAGTGTTTTTTGTTGAAGGAGATGCTGGAGACTGTTTTGGTCTGTTCGAATAGAAAACTTACTTCCCAAAAGATATTTCCTCCACTGAGCTAGTGCATTCATAATAGCGAGCATTTATTTGTTGTATGTGGATTTGAGGCGTTCTCTTTCATTGAGCTTGCTACTTTCAAAAGCTATTGGATGTCCTTGTTGCATTAATATTGCACCTATACTGAATCCGGAAGCATCACACTCAATGACAAATGGTTTAGAAAAATCTGGGGTTGCTAATACGAGTGCATTAGGCATAATTTCCTTTAATTTTACAAAACACCTTCCTACTTCCTCATCCCATAGAAACGGATTCTTCTTTAAAAGATTTGTTAGAGGTGCAGTTATATGTGCATAGTTTTTAATAAATCTTCGGTAATATCCAGTCAAACCTAAGAACCCTCTTAGCTTGGATATATTAGCAGGTTTGGTCCATTCTTTTATAGCTTTGATTTTGTTAGGGTCCACCTTTACGCCTTCATGGGATATAATGTGTCCAAGGTATTCTACTTCTTTCTTTCCGAAGGTGCATTTGGATTTTTTTTTTTGCGTAAAATTGGTGTTCTTTAAGTAGTGTAAGAACTTTGTCCAAATGTTGCAAGTGCTCTTTCCAAGTTTTACTGTAAATTAGAATATCGTTAAAAATACTAATACAAACTTTCTAAGATGTGGGTGAAATAATTCGTTCATAGTTGCGTGAAACGTTGCTAGTGCATTGGTTAATCCAAACAACATTACTTTAAATTCATAGTGACCTTCGTGTGTTCAGAATGCCATTTTTGGTATGTCCTCTAATCTGATTCTAATTTGATAGTAGCCTGATCTTAAGTCCAATTTTGAGAAATACTTTGTGCGATGTAACTCATCCAACATTTTGAAAATAAAGGGGATCGGGAACTTGTTTTTTATTGTTATTTTGTTTAATCCTCTATAATCAATACATAGCCTGAATGAACCATCTTTCTTCCTTACCAACACCACTGGAGCAATGTAAGGACTTTTACTTTTCAAGATGATCCCACACTTTAAGAGATCTTGGATTAACCTCTCGATTTCTGTTTTTTGGTGATGTGGATATCAGTATGGCTTGATGTTAACAGGGTCTGATCCTCCCTTGACTTCTACTGTGTGCTCAATTTCCCTATTAGGCGGCATCTTCATAGGTAGGTCTTGAAATACTTTTTCATGCTTCTGAATTAGATCTTGTATCTCTGGTGATTCTTCACTGGTCATATTTGCAGATAACATTTCTAATTGATGAGATTGTACTACATAAGTAAGTGCTCCCTTTCAAATCATCTTCATCATCTGAGATGATGATACAATTTGATTTTCTGGTGCTTGAAATCCGTGTAATTTGTACTTCTGACCTCCCCATTTGAATTTTATAAATTGTACTTGGTGGTTGGTGGCCTAAGTACCTAAAGTTCGTAACCATTGGACACCTAAGACTACATCTGCTCCTCCTAACAGTACTATGAAAAACGGAGACTCTAAACTGAAGTCTTGAATCTGCGATTTAACCTTATGGCATTTCCCCACCTTTTAAATCTTCTTACTGCCTTCTACCATAACCTTCATGTTTGGTAAGGGAAATGAAAAAATATTGAGTCTCTTTGCCACGGTTGCATCTAAAAAATTGTGTGTGCTACCAGAGTCAATGAGAACCACCATGTTGTTCTTCTTTATGTGTCCTTTTAACTTTAAAGTCTGAGGTTGTGATATACCTGTCATAGCTGATAATGACGCTTGCGGAATACTTTCGTCATCTAATTCTGGTGAGAATTCTGGGGCATCTTCTGTTTCTTCAATGTCAGAATCTTCACTGTTTGAATCATTGGTTGCTTCACAGTTATATAGGTTCTTTGGTTCTTTTCCTTTAGCACACCTATGTTTGGGGTCCCACTTCTCACCACAGCGCTTGCATTTACCCTCCTTTATCCTTTGCGTTTCCACATTAGATTTTTCATCTTCACGACGGTGTGGTGGAACATATCTTGTATTTTTTTGCGTCCGCATACTGAGGTGTTCTTCGTCTTGAATATGTTTTTTTT
>APFE030676309.1:208685-219716 GCA_000404065.3 Pinus taeda | reverse complement strand
TTTATTAATAAATGAATTGACAGAATGGGGTTCCCGGCTTATATACCGCCATAGGCACCCTTTGGGAAAGGGCACGATCTTATGATCATGCCCTTTCGTCTACTAAACCTAAAATTAAATAATAAACCTAAAATTAACTAATTAACTAATTAACATATTTTTTACATAACAGAGTGTGAGGCTATTTTTTAGTAGCTCAAGCATTTGTTAACACATGCACCAATGTTAAAGATTGCAAATCTGGACAAAGAGTTTGTAGTATGCACAGATGCTTGGAAGAAAGGACTTGGTGGAGTCCTTATGCAGGATGGACAGGTGGTATGTTATGAGTCACGAAAAACTGAATGAGCATGAGCAGAACTACCCCACACATGATCTTAAGCTGGAAACGATCATACATACATTGAAGATGTGGAGGCACTATCTTCTAGGAAGGTGGTTCGTGTTGATGAGTGATCACAGTGGTTTACGGTATCTATTTGACCAACTGAACCTGAATGGTAGGTAGGCTCGATGGTTGGCCATGATTAGACTTCGATTTTGGGATCAGATATATCAAAGGTAAAGAGAACATAGTGGCCCTTAGCAAATGGATACAGGTAAATCACTTAGCAGCTATGAGATTCTATGGGACAAAATTACATGATAGGATCTTGCAAGCAGGTCAACAGGATGTCAAGTATATGGAGATTGTGCACAAGTTGCAGTAGAGGACATGTACAGGTATATGTGGTGGTACATGTACAAGTACAAGTGCACATGATGTAGACTATTGCCTTACACCACATTGGATTGGTTAGATTTAGAGACAAGATATATGTGCCAGACAGTAGTGAGCTCGAGAAGGTGATATTGAGCGATTTTCATGCGAAACCATATTCAGGACACCCAGGCTATCAGAAGACATTGATCGCAATGAAGGAATTTTATTGTTGGCTGAATCTGAAGAAGGATGTAACAGAGTTTGTGGTTAGGTGTTTCAATTGTGAGTGTGTGAAGGCAGAGTGTAAGCATCCAGATGGATTGCTACATCCTATTGCGATTCTAGAATGGAAATGGGACGCCATTTCCATGGACTTCATCACAGGTTTGCTGAGGACAAGGAGACAACGTGATTACGTCATGGTTGTTGTGGATATGTTGACAAAGGTTTCACACTTCATTCTAGTGATGTCTACATTCTTAGATAGTGATGTGGCACATATATTCATCAGAGATGTGGTCAGATTGCATGGTGTTCCAAAGAAGATTATGTAAGACATGGATGCAAAGTTCACTTCCAATATTTGGAAGGAGTTGTTTGCAGGCTTGGGAAAAAGGTTGGCCTTCAATACAGCTTATCATATGTAGAAATATGGACAAACAGAAAGGGTCAATAAGATATTGGAGGACATGTTGAGGATGTACTTGATGCATCAGTAGCGAAAGTGGGAAGATTATCTTCCATAGGTAGAGTTTGCTTAGAATAATGGGTATCAGGAATCTTTGGGGATGATTCTGTTTGAGGCGTTGTATGGTTAGAGTTGCAATACTACCATTTGTTGGAGTGATGTAGTTAACAAGGTGTTGATTGGACTAGACATGTTGGCAGAAATGGAATAGGAAATGTAGGTAATCAAGAAGAATATGAAAGCAACATAGGAGAGGTAGAAGAGATATGCATATCAAAACAAGTTGTTTAAGGAGTTTCAGGTTGGGGAGTATGTGTACTTGCGCATCAAGCCAAAGAAGAACTCCTTGAGGATTGGATCATGTGCCAAGTTGGAACCTCAGTTCTGTGGACCTTTCAGGATTCTTGAGAGGATTGGGCTAGTAGCCTATCAACTTGCATTGCCTCTGATAATGAAATTCCATGATGTTTTCCATGTGTCATTTATTAAGAAGTATGTTAAACATGTTGATCATGTGATTGATTGGTCTATATTATAGGTGGAGCCAGAAGGAGAAATACACTTGGAACCCTAGTGAATTTTGCAGAGAAAGATGCTCATGCTCTGGAATCGAGCATTCGAGCAGGTTAAAGTGTATTGGAAGCACTTTGGGCCCGATGAAGGTACTTGGGAGATGGCTGATCAGATGCGGGCTATGTATCTTTATCTATTCATTGGTTGAGTTATGTATGGTCCTCATCATGTTTTTACTTGTAAATGAATGAACAATATTTTCATGACCTAATGGATGAAATTGCAGCTAATGTGTTGAGGCATCAATACTTCTTAACGATTCTCAGATGACTATGAGACCCCTATACTTAGATAAGTTTTTTACACTTGTATATTACATATTTGTGATATGTTTGACGAAATTCCTGTCAGGGCTAGTATAGTGACTACGCAAATATTGAGGACTGTGATTCCGCAGATGTTGACAATAGTGACTATGCAGTTCTATGTGGACGATGATTGTGCATTTCCAAGAGACAATTCTTATGCAGTCTCTGAAGACGACGATTGTGTAATTCCTGGAGATAGATACTGCACATTCCTTGTAGGAAGTGAGTGCACAACCCCAAGTTGGTAGTTCTCTCATTGTTAGTAGCAATTGTATCATCTTCCCATTGAGTTTTCTCAACTGTCGTTTTTATGCACTTTGGTTTTCATTAGTGTTGCTTTCAGTTTTGTGTCTATCATTTTTGCTTGCTTTCACTTTCACAAGTGGGGCTTTTTTCCCTCTTCACTATATCATGTGTCACTTTCACCTTCTTTAGCTTTTGCAAGTGTTGTTTTCACCTTTTCCTATTGTTGCAACTATCATTTTAATTGTTTTTACTTTTACATGTGTTGAAGTTTAGCGCACAACTAGAGGTTGCTCTATCACATTATTCTGCATCATATTATCATATATATCATAGGAATTTGTTTTATACACTCTCCCATTTATTAGCGCACTTTTTGGTTGCAGTCGACACTCCTGACATGACTTGTATTTTGAGTGTCGCAAAGTGACGTTTCAACTGTCACACTTAGAAATAAGTGTCACTTTGTTGCCATTTCAAGGCATGCATGTGGAATTTGAGTCTCTGTATCCTCTTGGCATTTTGCTGTTATCTGAGTGTGAGATCATCATTTAAGGACTTGTTTGCATGTCTCATCCCCTCATGCCTTATTGGTCCCACACTTAGCCATTTTGGAGCTTTCATTGTCTTTGAAACTTGCTCAATATTCGAGCAATCTTCCTACTCTTTGGAACTATGCACTACACATTCCTAAGCCATAGGTAAGAATTCACTACCTATTGAAAATGTGCATTACACAGTCTTAGAGGACAATCTCCCTCCATCAACACATTAAGCAACCTTGAAGCCTGTGCCATCAATATAGTTATCTAACCCTGACAATTGCACAATTCTTGTTCTCTCTTTCCCTGAATTGTGCATCACATAGTTGTAGTGGGAAGAGAGGCCTCTCTGTACCACTAACTTTTCCAATTGTACAGTTTCCTAAGCCTTCCCCTCAGTCACTACACATTCCGCAGATCAAGTGAGCAACCCTGCCTCCTCGTCTCTCTTAGTTTCCCGACTGCACATTTCTCTTAATTAGTTGAGCCTCCTACTACACATTGCATAGTTCCAATGATAAAGGGATCATATCTATGTCACTGAAGTCCTCAACTGCGCAATCCACTGAGATTTTCCCTCAATCATTGCACATTGCATAGTTACAGTGACTAGTCATGCTCCTTCTGCTGACTAAGATCCCTCATTGCAACATCCTTTGTCTCGGCGTACTCCCTACTATGCATTATGCATTTAGGCCTTCCTTCATTCCTTGTGATGCCCAACTTCACAATCCATTTCTCTTCCTTCTTCGACACTCATCGCTGCATATCATCAATCAACAAGCTCAATACCTTGCCCCCTGGACTCCCTCACTACACAAGAAGACTTTTCATGCCCCCTTGTACTATGCATTTTGTAGTTCCAGTCAGTAGTGAGGCATCCTTAAGTCCTTACAACCCTCAATGACGAAATTCCTAGCCTCCTACTCTCAAAAACCTTGCATGTTGTCTCATCTAAATCAACATCTTCCATGAGTAAGAACAGGTATAATAGGTGGTTTCTGAACTGATGTTGGCTTGTCATGAGTGGACACCATTTTCAGCTATCATCATCACAACATGAAAGTGTAATGGTAAAGAGAGGTCATCAAGGAGAGGCTATAAGAGAGCACCTATGAAGAAGGAACAAATGAAGAACCATCATGCAGAACACAAAGGAACCTTGGATCAAGACAAAGAAGCTAAACTGGAGGGTTTAAACATTCACCTAGACCCTTTCGAGTGTGAAAATTAACAACAAGCAAAGATATATTAGGAAGAAGTCAAAGTCAAAGCACAAAAAGAGAAACTTGGGATTGCCATATTGTCATGAAGGTCCATGTCATCATTGCTAAGTCATGGCTTGTACAAGTGTCATAACAATGTCATATGTGTCAATGGGTCTCGCCACATGATGTGGAGTGTAATTATGTATTGAAAAAAAAAATTGTAAATGTGTGGAAGTCCAAGGGTCATATGTGGAATATGAAAATTCACATGTGGACCAAAGAGTCAATACAAGTTCAAAGGTCACTTAGGAAGTTCAAGAGTCATGAGGGAAGCTCAAGGGTCACGGGGATATGAAAGGTCACTCCTCTTGTTATAAATACATCCTCATAACTCAAGCAAAGGGATTTTGAGTCTTAGACATTGGAGAGCTAGCCTTGGCTTCTCTAGCTTGGCATAGGAGAGAATACCATTCTTTGGAAATGCAAGAAGTGACTTAATGTTGCACTATTGGAGTTAGTGTCTCACTATTATAACCATGTACTCAAATATTTCACTTAATAATCAAAATCTCATTGAGCCGACACATTTTCATGCATGCATCATTAATATTGTAAAACTATTCTTTAGATGTTTGTGGTATATGTTACGTTCATATGTACTAAAGAAACTGAACTATTTCATTGGCTTTGGTGCTCGTCTTATTGAATGTGTGTTGTATTTTATTTAATGATCATTGTGTCTATGTTAACTACTTTTCTAGATAATTAACAAATCTTTCCATGTACTTGTGTGCCTCTCTTAAGATAGTACTATTGATTTCCTTTTAGAGTCTCGCTCTTTACTCCCCTATCCTGAAAGCCTCCTTTTACACATTGCAATTGGTATTTCACAGTGTCAACATACTTGTTGTTTTCAAAGGTTATGTGCATACTCTCTTATGTTATTCATTGTAGCTAAGAAAAAAATTTGAGTTATGGTGGTTGGACCAATATTTCGGATGGGGCTCCTACTCCAAATGATGTGAGGTCTAATTGGGACTTTATACTGGGAGACCCCCTTGTTTGACGTATTTCCAGCATTGTCAACAGGATCTTTACCTAAGGATTTCAAGTTGCGAAGCATTATTGATCAAATCAAGAAATTGAAACTATCTTTTTTCTACTATCAACTTATTTCATGTGTTTAGAATGAAAAATTCCATTGCACATGATCTCGCTAATAATGGTGTAAACTTGGATATAGGAGTCCTAAGAGAAATGGTATTCCTTCCCTCACAACTTTTCCTCAACAGTGGGTCTGATATGCAGTGTAAGTTTTGTCAGTATCTACAGGTCTTTTGGAAAATCTACTCCTCCAAAGATGCTATGTCCTTTAAGATAGTAAAATGGCTAATAGATTTGAGAATAAAGACCATTGCAAGGTTACACTTATAACTAGCCTCAAAGAATTTTCATTGTACTAACATGTTGTACATAGCACAATCACGATCCAAGCATGGGTTTTGATTTAATACAATATTCTCATCACACTTAAAATAAAAATAATTAATATGTCAAAGGATCTTAGCTCAAGTGGTTTGGTGAAAAATTTGTTTCCGCAATTGTGTAGGTTCAAGTATCTAGAGACATCTTGTAACTGGATCCTTTGTGGCATTTATGAAATAGTTTTGTTACATAACCCCCTCCTAATCGCCTACAAACATTGGTTAGGAGGAGGATAGTTACTATGTTAACCCAAGTTCCAAGGGGCCATTAGGGAAATGGGATCTAAATTTTTTGATCTTTACAATTGACTTAAATCCTCAGTTATACATCACTATTGTATTCATATTTTCAAGATGATTTTATCGATATAAAATTTTACTTCAATCCGACCTTTTCCACGTGGAAACCTAGTCAACCCTTTACCGCCACTTGGCGTGGTTGTATTAGCGGTCGACCCGTTCATGGGTTCAGTCTCATAACCATGCATTATGTAATAATATGAGAATTGTATGCATATATGTCTATACATATATTAACGACCAAAATCAATGACCATCATCTGTTGCCAAATTTTCTGTTACCCTACCCTTAACATTTACACATTCATAAGTTTCTTCGGGTCAACCTTCCGAGTTGACCCACTTTTGGTCATTTGACAAATCATTTATTGATGGACACTTTTTCCATCTCCCAGGCTTTGTTACTCGATCCTTTCCCCCTTTGGGAACTTACGAAGGCTCTGGGATCAGGCTTCCAAGCTGACCTATAAGGTGGGTCTTCCATGCACCAATAAATAAATTATAGGGCTTGCATGTCTACTAATGTAGCCTGGGATTACGTCATCTCGCTTCCCTTTGAATGCGTCACCTTTTAACCATTTGGGAATCCTCCTACCAGGACTACGTGTAATTGGGATCCACCACCAGCCAATGCATAACCTCCATTCCATCATGACGTAGACAACACTACTAGCCCTACCACGTTATCCCAATCCTCATTAGCCCATGCATTCCTCTTGCATGACCTTTTGTGGGCTTCCGGGATGCAACCCCTCTGGACTTATGTCGTTCGGGCTTAGTCTAGAATTTTCACTTGGCGATGCATCTGCATAGTTTCCTATACTGGATCTGGGTTATGGTGGTTCCACTTGATACCTAGTTCACATAAGCCACTTAGGGTTGATTATGAAGAACTCGTCCATCACTTGGCAATGGTGGTTCTATAAGGGTTGGACCTATGCTAGGGTCTGACTATTTCACTTGGGGTATTATGAAGCATGAATAGGTGATATCCCTTTGGAGCTTACACCTATATTACGTTCTTCAATTCTTATTGGACGAAATGAAAGACACAAAACAAGGAGTTTTCCATCCCTACCAAGGACTTGTCCATTCAGGCTTTCAAAGGTCAATAATATTCGTGATGATCAAATAACCATACCAAAACATATGCACATAAATAGAATCACATAAGGGGATATACAATTGTAAATAACATATCTCAATCACGCTCGTGGCTTAAAGACATATCCATGACAAACCAGGTAGCATAAACCTAAGTCATGACAACTCTTTAGAAGAAATCCCCTCCACATCAAGGAGAATAAGGCCTTATCACCCATGAGCATGGAGAAAGTAAAAATATCAACCCAATACTTGGGTATGCGTTATGGGTAAGCTTAAAGAAACATTCATACAAAATAGACTTGCCAACCAAGCTAGAAAGGAGGAAGAAAATCTCCAATGTTCCACCTTTAGGCTATATACAATGTTAAGGAAAACTTGCAATCATAACAAGTTCATGCTGCTACAAGTTATGAAGGAGATTCCATATAGGTTATTATAAGAGATTAACCAATATATATATAATAACACTACTAGAGTGTGAATTGAGTTGAACACTATGACTATAACTATCAATTCAAACATGGACCTGTCACATTATTCTAACCCTAAGACATCATGCGAGTTCAGGCTTCCACCACTGGCCAATGCACAACCTCCATTCCATTTCGACCTACTCCACACTACTAGCCCTGTCTTGCTAGCCTGGTCCTAATCATCCTGGGCATTACTCTTGCATGACCTTTTTTGGGCTTGAGGGATGCAACCCCTCTGAGCTTATGTCATATTAGGATCCATTTGAACTATCGATCTCCTCACTTAATCTTGACCATTTGTTAGTATGAAGTCTGCACTTAGTAATGTGTTTGCACAATTACCTATACTTGATTTGGGTTGTGGTGTTTCCACCTGATACCTAGTTCACATAAGCCACTTAGGGTCGATTATGAAGAACTCATCCATTGTTTGGCCATGGTGGTTCTATAAGGGTTGGACCTATGCCAAGATTTGACTCTTGTCCTTGGGGACTTATGAAGCATGCACCAGTGCTATCCCTTTGGAGCGTACAACTAGATTACCTCCTTTAGGTTCTCATTGGATGAAATGCAAGACATAGAACAAGGAGTTGTCCATCCCAACCTAGGGATTATCCCTTTAGACTTTCAGAGGTCAATAGTCTCCCTGATAATCAAATCAACATATCAAAACCTATGCACTTAACTAGAATCACACAAGGGGATACAAATACATAAGGAACAAATCTCAATCACTCTCATGGCTTAGAGACATATCCATGCCAAACCAGGTAGCTAAAACCTAGGTCATGAAAGCTATTTAGAAGAAATCCCCTCCACATCAAGGAGAAGAAGGCCTTATCGACCCTAACGGAGAAAGTAAAAATATAAACCCAAAACTTGGGTTTGGATTATGGTAAATCTTAAAGAAACATTCATACAAAGTAGGCTCACCAACCAAGATAGAAAGGAGGAATAAAATATCCATTGTTCCACCTTAAGTCTATATACAGTGCTAGGAAAACTAGTAGCCATAACATGTTTATGTTGCTACAAGTTATGAAGGATCTTCCTGCATACAAGTTATTATTAGAGAATAGCTAATACATATATATATACGCATCAACAGGGAGTATAAAGGACAACTGAGAGTACCATCTAGAATGTAATGATCCATGTCATGCACAAAGAGTATGTTGGACACCGCATAATCATATATAAAAACATACAAATATATATGTAAGCCCCTAACGAGGACAATGTGGTACTAGTCGGGGACAGTATTCCTGTCTGAATCAAGAGGTTGGGCTATTGTTGTTCAAGACTTGAACAAGTATTTCTGGCAATATGGCCTATCCAGGGGAAAGATTGAGCTTGAAGAAATAGTAAATGATCTCACAGATACACAAATGTATAAGTCTCCAGGAATTTGGATTGTGCTTATATCCATAATGTAGGAATTGGGTTATATATTATATAATAATATATATATAATCACATTACTAGAATATGAATCTAGCTGAACACTATGCCTATAACTATCCATTCAAACAAATATCTATCAGATTATTCCAACACTGATACATCATGCAAAACATGGCATCCAACATTTTGAAATTCAACATCATCATGTGCATAGAAAAAATGTAGCATTGCGCGAAGTGTAGGAACATAAATAAAATCATTTAATCCCTTAAAGTAGTGATATTCGTAGCATCAAATGCAATGTCCACACTAGATTGAGCTCTTGTTAGCATGGAAATATAAACCTAGAACCGGAAACCCAGAACCAAGGTATACATTGTTGAAGACATGGAGGAGACCGCCATATAAGGTTACAAGTCAATAAGAGTGAGAGGAGGAAATCCTTAGTATTACCACCTGCAAACATAAGTGATGAAAGTTTGTAATCAATGTATTCACCATATTGCAATAAGAAAGAGTTCCCCATACTAAATATTACTATGACATAACCAACATTATTACACGCTATCCCAATGTCTTCAACATTAACATAACACATTAGTCAGTCCTGTAAATAATAATAATAACGCAGACATGTCTCATGCATTAATACACCATCTCAACCGGGAGTGTAAACACATTTTACTCTGGGTAAAGAGCATAAGGATCACTTATCTCAAAAAGTGCAGAAGTGTTCCAACTGAGAGAGGAACACTAACTCTCCACCCAATTGTAGACAAATTACAACCACTATTACTTGTAGTTGTCACCCCCAAGCAAGATTCCAAAGCTCGAGGTAGATTTATTTAAGAGGGAAGCCCTCAACGAAATCACAATTCAACCAAAACACCACCAAGTCACCCTCCTTCATCCTAAAGGCAAGCCACTACTCTCTTTGTAATGCTTATGCCCAACTAGTTTTCAATAATGTTATGTCGCTGGTTTATAGCACTCTTCAAAGCCCAACACCACAATTTGAGCTGCTACTTATTCTTCCTCTTCTACAACTTCTAATTTCCACTATCTCTGCCTCTTTTGCAACATCTTTTCCCTCTGTGTATTCTGCACGTGTGAGATCTTTTCTCAATCCCTCTCGAGAATGCATTTATCAATCATTTATCAATCTCCTAGTGCTCCCCTTTTTCCATACACGACTAACTACCCTCCTTCTTAATGGTTTCACAAAAATCCCTTCATCAAGGATAGAGTGGCCCATGTTGCCTTAATGTTTTGTTTTGTTTGGCTTTCTAAGGAAGTGAAAGCACACCTGTCCTTGTCTCTTTTTATTTCAGATTGTTTATGCATAGTCAACCCACTCAACCAACTAGGATTGATATTTAAAACAATAATTCCCTAAAGCAATCTCCTTCCTCAAGAAATAGAATATGTGTCCTTCTCTTAGCATTTTAAAACAATTACAATTGTTTACAAGAGAAATATTAACTAGGGGATATCACAGTCCCCTCCCTCTTGAGGGGAACATTGTCCTCAATGTTCAATAACCATATACAACGTAACATACTTAACAACAATCATATTGTTTCATGGAGCTTTATATGTTCAACTATTTACAACATATCATACATTTGCTTCAACCATCAAATAAAAGTATGTTAAACATCAAGTCAAAGTTCAAACATTTTTGCAATGATCCTCTTTGCAGTACTTAGATTCCTTAAGCATGCCCTGACCAACTTGGATTGTTCTTTTTTAGTGCTGCTATGTTGAACCCTTTGTTCCCTCAACAAATAATTCTTGGCTCATTGTTTATGGGCACACCCCCAATGTGCTTCTAACTCCAATCAACAATGCTCATGACTAAAAATTCAAATTTTATTTTCCAACCTTCCCTTCTCTGCTTTTTCAATCCCTTGGGCCATCTAGTTACTCCCTCTCTGTGCAGTCACTCAATGTAACATCCTTAAAGCTTCTTGATACCCATTATTATATGTTAACTCT
>APFE030676309.1:102774-208526 GCA_000404065.3 Pinus taeda | reverse complement strand
GGGGGGGTTACTCTTCCCCTTCCTTTGGTGGATGCATCACATACATCCTCAACACATCCTTAAGGATCTTTTTTGTTCTCTCCATTTGTGGATCATATGTTATACTCAAGGCCAACTATGTCCCCAAGCCTGTGAATAGTTATTTCCAAAATATTGAGGTGAACTTAGCATCCCTATTTGAGATGATTTTCTTGGGAACCCCATGCAGTCTCACAATCTCTCGATGAAGGTTTGAGCTACTTCGTTGGTTGAATTTGTGGACTTTACTATTACAAAATGAGCCAGCTTGCTCAATTTTTCAGTTACCACCATAATGTCATCATGGTGTTTGGATGTCCTTGGTAACCTTGTAATAAATTCATGGATATCACTTCCCATTTCAATTTCTAAATGCGAATAGGTTGTAAAAATATTGGAGGGTATTTTCATTTCACCTTCACCTATTGGCATTCCATACACCTAGTGACAAATTCTGCTACTTATTTTTTCAAATTAGGCCAAAATAAAACTTCTTGATGGTTGTGACGGTCTTCTAATATCTCAGATGGTCAGAATATGGCTTAGCATGGAACTCCTTAAGTATGAGATTTTTCAATTCACTGTTATTTGGTACATAAATTCTATTTTTGAATCTAATCAGGCCATGTTTTGGGAGGTGATATCCCTTTCTCTTCTCTCCCTTGTTAGGTTGTTGTAGCTCTTCCTTTATCTATTGATATTGCTCTTCATATTTCCCTACATCTTTAATTCGTTTGCCAATATCAATTCCATAAGAGATTAAAGTTATTAGGTGGTTTAATTTCATTTTTCTACTAAGTTCATCGACAACCCTATTTTCCTTTGCCTTTATATTTTTGATTTCAATGTCAAATTCACTAAGTGTTGCCAACCACATAGCTTGTATCACATTCAATTTAGGTTGATCAAACAAGTATTTCAGCCCTCCATGATCAATCATTAATGTAATTTTTTACCAAGGAAGTAATGCCTCCACTTTTTTAATGCATGGATAATCGCAGCTAGCTCTAGATTATGGGTCACATAATTTAACTCATGTTCATTTAGCTTTCATGACTCATAAACAACCACTTGTTCTTATTGCATTAAGACTCCACCAATCCCCTCTTTGCAGACATTACTACAAACCACAGAGTCCTTGTCTGGATCAACAATCCTTAAGACAGTGCATTGGTAAGCAATTGTTTCAACTAATCAAAACTTGCGGCACATTCAATTGTCCACTCAAACTTCTTCTCCTTTTTCTGTAAGGTGGAGATTGGATGGCCTATCTTAGAGATTTTTTTGATAAACTACCTATAGTATCCGACCAACCTCAACCAAAATTCAGACCAACGGAAAAGGGCATGTGTATTAACATGTAGAAGGACATAATATATTGGAAGACAAGAAGTCGTTGAAGTGTTGGACATGTGGAGGAAATCATCACAAGATAGATTACCCAGAATAAAAGGATACAATACCAAAAATATACAATACATAAGAGGATTAGATGGTATGGGATGTAGCACAAAGTATACCCACTATATATGAAGTCATTGAAAACAAGCTGGTCGACCATGAAGCTTCTATCATTGATATGGAAGGTAAGATTTGCAATCAAGTTGTTTCCATTTTAATTGACCCTAGCTCTAACTATAGTTATATCAATCCTAAACTTGTAGAACATTGCCATTTATCCAAAGAAATGCATGTAGAATAATGGTTGGTTCAATTAGCTACAGGGACAAAAAGAAGAGTAAGTCAATGGGTGAAATCTTGTACATTTGAACTCAATGGCATACCAATAGTAACAAATCTCAATTTTCTCCCTTTGGGTGCATATAATATGTTACTAGGTATGGATTGGTTGTATGCCCATCAAACAAAAATAAATTTCTACGAGAAGGCTATCAAATTCCTAAACGAGGCTGGGGAAAGAACAATGTTACAAGGAAAAAGGAAACCTACCTCAGTGAGAATAATCACAACTATGCAAGCTAAGCGTAGCCACAGAAAAGGGTGTACCCTATTCATTATGCACATTTTTAGTAATACAAAAGCTAACAACAATATAGGGAAATAAGACAACGCGATCCTGGATAGAAATATTGTCCTTCAGCAATACCGAGATGTATTCCCTTCATACATCCCTGGTTTACCCCTGCCATGGGAGGTAGAATTTTCGATCGAGCTAATGACACAAACAACACTGACATCCAAGGAACCTTATAGGATGAGTGCTCCTAAGTTGGTAGAATTGAAATTAAAATTATAGGAGATGCTTGATAAGGGAAACATAAGACCAAGTGTGTCTATATGGGGAGCATTAGTATTATTTGTAAAGAAAAAAGATGGCATGCTCAGATAAGTTGCAACACTCCTATTAGCTGGAGTGATCTAGTGATAAGGGTCCTAATTGGGTTGGAAATGTTGAGAGAAATGGAATAGGAAGTGCAAACCAACAAAAGAAATTTAAAGGTAGTGCAAGGCTGAAAAAATAGTTATGTGAACCAACATAGAGTGCATAAGGAGTTCCAAGTTGGGGAGCATGTATAATTATGCATTAAACCCAAGAAAATTTGCTTGTGGATTGGGTCATGTACCAAGATGGCATCATGATTTTGTGGACCTTTTGAAGTACCGGAAAGAATTGGACCGGTGGCATACAGATTGGCACTATCTCCTTTAGTAAAAACCCATGATGTATTCCATATATCCTTTTAAAAAATATGTATGATCTACTACTCATGTCATTGGTTGGTCTAATCTACAAGTGGAACTAGAGGGAGAGTTCCAACCTAAACCATTGTACATCCTAGTATGGAGGAGACTCGCGCTCCAGAATCAAGCAATAAAGTAGGTCAAAGTGCAATGGAAACACTTTGGACCCGAGGAGGCCACATGGGAAATGATTAATTCGATGCATTCAACATATATGTTCTTGTTTGCTAGATAAATTAAATATGGATTATGTTGTAACTACTATACATAGCTATGTATATAAAGATCCATAAACAATAGGTCTAGCTCAATTTGTTTTGTTTTAGTGAATATGATCATAAAACACCGAGGATGGTGTTCCCTTTTAGGGGGGAGCAGGGATGGAATTTGACGGGAAATTTACACATCACAGGGTGATTTTCCCATTAAATACAGCCAAAAAAATTTCATAACGGTCAACATCTTTTGTTAAATGACGAAAATAGGTATTAATATTGCCTAAACCGTCAAATTTAATAGGTGATTCGAATTTCAAATTCCTACCCTGGGGGGGAGGGTTGTAACTACCCTAGTCATTTTGCACTATGATGTTGGTTGTTTCTGTCAAAATATAAGCATTGTTCTCATTACTTTACACGTGCAATTACTGCAAATGTTTCATAGTTATGTTATATTATATTAAATTATGTGCTTTTCTTGGGATTCATGATCAAAATTTGCAATTGTGATTACATATGTGAATATTGCAAACAATTCATAATTATTATTATATGTGTGAGTAGAATAAATGTTATTATAAATATGAAACATACACCTATGAAGGTTATTATAAACATATAAAGTGTTGAATTTCCACGACCTTGGGTTGAGATTATAGTCTTAAAGTCAATGACGCTACCAAACCAAAAATCTCAACCATAAACTACTATGCACAACATAAATATAAAGCAGTAAATCACAAATGCACAATATACATAGTTTTAAACACAATTTTACAATAATTTACAATCACCAATCTTCGTTATATTAATCCAAATCTGATAAATACAACAGTCTATGGTTTTCAAGATACAATGATAATCTTTGTTGCAACTTCTATGTCGTATCTCGTCTTGCCAGTCCTTCGCTTCCATACTGCTCACTAATAGTTCCTTAGTCCATCAAGGCATCTACACTTCGAGACTCCAAGAGGGTTGCCTCATGTCACTGCTACAAGTCACACCTGCTACAATGAACATGGATTCATTAACTGCTCTTTGGGTAGGTCAATTCCCCAGCTCCAATCTTCCAAGCTAGCAACAAATTTAGTCCATCAAAGTGTTGGAATTTGGCATCATCCTTCACCCAACCTTCAACTGCTCTTCATCCTTTAAGATAGCTCGTCTAGGGATACTTTGGGTAGCCAACATGCTTCCCTCCAACCAACTCTTTGACACCCAATCTCGTCACTTCCAGATCTGCACCTAGGAAGATATGAAACCACCTTAGAATGTCCTCCAATTGGCTCCAACAAACTGCACTATTATCTGATCCAAATTGGTCACTTCTTGACCCAATACACATCCAAACATTGCTCCAAGTCTGCTTTCATACTGTTGTTCTGATGTCTCTGGTTAGGGCAAGTGCATGCTGCAACAACACTTCAAAATTCACCCTAACAACCTCTTTTTTGTTGCGGCCTAGGCAAGGTGAGATGGCCTCCTTGTGGGTTGTTGTTATGGGCAAATGTTAGCCCTTAACACCCCAATGTTGGCCTATTTTGGAGATGCTAGGCCTACAACCTACCTTAGTTTCTGTGGCGCCCTAAGAAACCTCCAAAATAGTCACTTCTCACTTCTTTTATTTCCCTAAACATATCTGCAAATACCCCAACCATCTCAACCTTTCTGCCTTGCAAGAACACCCAATAACAACACCAAAATTCACCCCAAATCAACCCTTAAACTTCCACATTGTACCTCTAGGCACCTGAAATATTCCACACTACTCCTAAGGCATCTCCATGCTATCCTTTTCTTCTCTTGCTTCACTGAAAATTTTAGAGGATCCTTAGAGATGTATTGCACACACATGGATGCTCTAAATGACCTCAATATGCCTTGTATTTATACACATACAATGACTCAATGCCTCACTTGAAGTGACACTTATCAAGTCGGCCTAATTGACAACCAAATTAATTATATCAACTTCAAAAATTCATATCTCTCTAACGACAACTCAGATTTGGACGATTTTCAATGCGTTTGAATCATCTTTTCGAGCACTATCATCCTAATCCATTACATGTCATGAATCCATCATGGTTTACCCCAAAAACATGATGAGTTACAAAACCCCATACTTGGGTTCCAAGCCCACAAGCTACCCTTGTGGCGCTTTGTCCTCCAAACTATGAACCCTACAGCTTGGAGTACCTCCAAAGCTACACAATTCAACACTCCCTCTTAGCAAGGGAGGTACTTCCAAGACTAGGAAGTATATCATCATCATCATCACTGCTCGCAATAGTTGCCCAACTCTTAGTGCCCACTATTGCAGCAATCCCTATACGATGAACTATGCCCTTCTCGGAAGTGTCACTGTCACTGTGAGAAGTAACATGCATCTTCTTCTTATCATATAACATCTTCCACTGTTTCCATGATTCCTTCTTTGAGGTTGTAGGAGCACCCTTGCTCACCATTGACCATGTGATCTTCTTGGGGTACATAGTCTCCCTCTGAATCTGCAAGCTCCCTCTCGAAGTAGACTCCTTCTAAGTCTCTAGAACCTGGACCTTCTTGGAAAACTATACCTTCTTCTCGGGAACCTATGCCTTCTCCTCTTAAGCCTGCACCTACATCTACACTTGCTCCTGCTTCTTTGGAACCTACACCAATCCCTACTTCTTTCCATGGTCCTCAGGCTTGGAAGTCAACTATAGAGACCACGCTCTCTAACTCTGAGTACAATCCCATCAAACTTAGAGCCTCTGATCCTGAGTCTTGCCTTCCCATCCTGGAACAAGATCTCAAACACCTTCTTCTCCATCATGAAGACGGAGAGCACATTATATCTGAGTCCTGGTAAAAACAATACATCAGGGACCCACATCATACGTCCTGTCTCCATTTTGAATGGCACAACACTCAATCCTCGAATCTCCAATTGACTCTTGTCACCCAACACCATGCGCAACTTCGAGTTCCATCTAGCTAGAGTCTCAAAAATATCTTGTGACCCTGTCATATACTTCGTCGTACCACTGTCCACATACCATCCATCCTCTTTGATAGTACTTTGCTAGAAATGAGAAATCATAACAAAATCCTCCTCTTTGTCTTCCAATCTTCTAGCGAGCTCATCCTTATTTGCTTTATTAGCAATAAGGGTAGCCTGCTTCCCCTTTATTTTCTCATCATCTCCCTTCTTCTTCGGAAATCTCGACGAAAAATGACCCATCTCGCCACAGTTGAAATACTTGACTTTACTTAAGTCCTTGTTTTGCTTACCCTTCATTCATGATGCAAGTGCCATCTCATCATCTGAAGCTTTCTGCTTTGGCTGAAGATCCTTGTCTTGCAACTCTTCCTGAATGAAGTCATCCCGCAACCTATCCCAGTCTAGCAGCTTCTCCCTGGAAACGATTCCTTTGATGAAGGGTTCCATTCATTGGTGAACCCTTTCAAGGTAATCCTTACCATAACTCCATTTGAGACAGTCACGCTGATGGCAGTAAGCTCATCCTTGACCTGAGACAATATCGTCAGATATGAGGTCATGCTTTCACCCTTTAACATCTTGGTGGGCTTCAACTTATCCTCCAATACCAATACTCGGTTCTCATTCTCATTCTGGAACAAATTTTGAAGAGACACCCACATCTCATGTGCGGTGTTATTCCTAGACAAATGAGGTATTAGGGTATCCCTCAAACCATCAAGGATGATCAATCTCACCCTCGCATCCAAATAATCTCATATTTCTAGCACCTTAAGGTTGGTTGGATTCTTGATCTCTTTCTCAGCAAAATCCCAGATCTTGTTGACCTGCAATATCAACTTGATCATTTCCTTCCATGGACTATAGTTAGACAACCCCTCCAACCTATCCTCATATCGGATACCTGCTTGCAATTTCGACATTGTAGTGAACACTTCACTCATAATGTGACCAACTCCCTCTCACGATGTACTTCGCTGCGCACAACTCTGATTTACTTACTTCCAAAGTATCTCAAACACGCTTTTCTACCATGTTGAATTTCCACGACCTTGGGTCTAGGTTAGAGTTTTAAAATCAATGACACTACCAAATCAAGAATCTCAACCATAAACTACTTGGTCCAACGGAAATATAAAGCAATAAATCACATATGAAAAATATACACAATTTTAAACAAAATTGTACAGTAATTTACAACCAACAATCTTCATTATGTTAATCCAAATATGACAAATACAACAATCTATGGCTTATACGATACAATGAAAATATTTGTTGCAACTTCTATGTCATATCTTATCCTACCGATCCTTCACTTCCATACTTCTATCTAGTAGTGCCTTAGTCCATCAAGGCATCTACACTTCGAGACTCCAAGAGGGTTGCCTCCTACATTGCTGCAAGTCACACTTTCTACACCGACCACGGGCTCATCAACTGCTCTCTTGGTTGGACAATTCCGAGCTCCAATTTTCCACACTAGCAACAACTTTAGTCCATCAAAGTGTTACTCTTTGGCATCATCCTTCACCCAACCTTATACTGCTCTTTGTCCTTCAAGATAGCTCATCTAAGGCTACTTTGGTTAGCCAACACGCTACCCTCCAACGAGCTCTTTGACACCCAATATCGTCACTTCTGGATCTGCACCTAGGAAGATATTACACCACCTCAGAATGTCCTCCAATTGGCTCCAACAGGCCGCACTATTATTTGATCCAAATTGGTCACTTCTTGACACAATACACCTCCAAACGTTGCTCCAATTTTTCTTGCATACTATTGTTTCCTATCTCTAGTTAGGGCAAATTCATGCTGCAAAAACCCTTCAAAATTCGCCCTAACAACCTCTTTTTTTCTGCAGCCTAGGCAAGGTGAGATGGCCTACTTATGGGCTATTGTTCTTGGAAAATGTCAACCCTTAACACCCCAACTTTGGCCTGTTTTGGAGCGGCTAGGCCTATGGCCGACCTTAGTTTCTGCGACACCCTAACAACGCTCCAAAATGGTCACTTCTCACCTCTTTTCTTCCCCCAAACAGATTCGCAAACACCCCCAACAATCTTGGCATTTCTGCCCTGCAAGAAAACCTAAGAGCAACACCAAAATTCACACCCAAGTGACCCAAAAACTTCCACACTGTAGCTACAACCACCTAAAATCTTCCACACTGCTCCCAGGGCATCTCCACACTGTCCCTTTCTTCTCTTGCTTCACCGAAAATTTCATAGGATCCTTAGAGATGTATTGCACACACATTGATGCTCTAAATGACCTCAATATGCCTTGTATTTATACACATAGAATGGTTCAACGTCTCACTTGAGGTGACACTTATCAAGTCAGCCTACTTGACAACCAAATTAATTACGTCAACTTCAAAAATTCATATCTCTCTAACGACAACTTGGATTTCGATGATTTTCAATGCGTTGGAATTGCCTTTCTAAGAAATATCATCCTCATCCATTACATGTCATGAATCCATCATGGTTTTATTGAAAAACACGATGGGTTCCAAGCCTACAAGTTACCCTTGTGGTGCTTTGTCCTCCAAACCCTGAACCCTAGGGCTTGCAGTACCTCCAAAGCTACACAATTCAACACTCCCTCTTGGTGAGGGAGGTATTTCCAATACTAGGAAGTATCTCGTCATCATTATCATTACTTGCAACACTTGCCTAACTCTTGGCACTCACAATCGCAACAATCCTTGTAGGGTGAACTACACCCTTGTCGAAAGTGTCGCTATAATTGCCAGAAGAAACATGTTTCTTCTTCTTATCATGTAATGTCTTCCACTCTTTCCATGATTCCTTCTTGGTAGCTGTACGAGCACCCTTTCTCACCATTGACCACGTGATCTTCTTGGGATGCAGAGTCTCCCTCTAAATCTGCAAGCTCCCTTCTGAACTAGACTCCTTCTGAGTCTCTGGAACCTGAACCTTCTCGAAAAAGTGTACCTTCTGCTCTGGAATATGTTCCTTCTCCTCTAAAGCCTGCACCTGCACTTGCACTTGCTCCTGCTTCTCTAGAACCTGCACATGTCCCTGCTTCTTTCCATGATCCTTAGGCTTGGCAGTCAACCTATACAGACCATGCTCTCTAACTTCGAGTACAATCCCATCAAACTTAGAGCCTCTGAGCCTGAGTCTTGCCTTTGCATCTTGGAATAAGATCTCAAACCCCTTCTTCTCCATCATCGATACGGAGAGCACACTATATTTGACTCCTAGTACAAAAAATACATCCTGGACCCGCATCATACGTCAGGTCTCCATTATGAATGGCACGACACTTGATCCTTGGTTCTCTAGCTGACTCTTGTTGCTCAACACCATGTGAAACTTTGAGTCCCATCCAGCTAGAGTCTCAAAAATATCCTGTGACCCTGTCATATGAATCGTTGCACCACTGTCCACGTACCATCCATCCTCTTTGATAATACTCTGCGAGAAATGAGAAATCATAGCAAAATCATCCTCTTTGTTTTCTAATCTTCTAGCGAGTTCATCCATCAATGCTTTATTGGTAATAAGGGCTACCCGCTTCCCTTTTATTTTCTCATCATCTCCCTTCTTCTTCTTTTGACATCTCGATGAAAAATGACCCATCTCCACACAATTGAAACTCTTGACTTTACTCAAGTCCTTCTTTTTCTTACCCTTCATTCGTGATGCAAGTGCCATCTCATCATCTGAAGCTTTCTGCTTCGGCTAAAGATCCTTGTCTCATAACTCTTCCTGAATGAAGTCATCCCACATCCTATCCTAGTATGGTTGCTTCTCCCTAAAAACGACTCCTTTGATGAAGGGTTTCCATTCTTTGGTGAACCCTTTCAAGGCAATCTTTACCATATCTCCATCTGAGACATTCACACTGATGGTAGCAAACTCATCTTTGACCTGAGACAATCTCTCAGATACAAGGTCGCACTTTCACCCTTTAACATCTTGGTGGACTTCAACTTATCCTCCAATACCAATACTCAATTCTCATTCTTATTCTGGAACAAACTATGAAGAGACACCAACATCTCATGTGCGGTGTTCTTCTAAAAAAAATGAGGTATTAGGGCATCCCTCAAACCATCAAGGATGATTAATCTCTTCCTCACATCCAAATATTCCCATATTTCTAGCTCATTAGGGTCAGTTGGCTTCTTGATATCTTTCTCAGCAAAATCCCATATCTTGTTGACCTGCAATATCAACTTGATCCTTTCCTTCCATGGACTAAAGTTGGACAACTCCTCCAACTTGTCCTCATATTAGATACCTGCTTGTAACTTCGACATTGTAGTGAACCCTTCACTCACAATGTGACCAACTCCTTCTCACGTTATACTTCTCTGCGCACAACTCTCATTTACTTACTTCCAAAGTATCTCAGACACGCTCTGATACCATGTTGAATTCCATGACCTTGGGTCTAGGTTAGAGTCTTAAAATCACTAACACTAGCAAACCAAGAATCTTAACCATAAACTACTTTGCACATTGCAAATATAAAGAAGTAAATCACATATGCACAATATACACAGTTTAATACAAAATTATACAATAATGTACAATTACTAATCTTCCTTATATTAATCCAAATCTGATAAATACAAAAGTATATGGTTTACAAGATACAATGACAATCTTTGTTGTAGCTTCTATGTCATATCTAGTCCTACCGATCTTGGACTTTCGTGATGCTCACTAGTAGTGCCTTAGTTCATCAAGGTATCTACACTTTGAGACTCCAAGAGTGATGCATCCTATCACTATTGCAAGTCACGTTTGCTACAATGAACAAGGGCTCATCAACTTCTCTTTGGGTTGGCCAATTCCCGAGCTCCAATCTGTCACGCTAGTAACAACTTTAGTCCATCAAAGTGTTGCACTTCGGCACTATCCTTCACCCAACCTTTAACTTCTCTTCATTCTTCAAGATAGCTCGTCTAGGGCAACATGATACCCTCCAACCAGCTCTTTGACACCCAATCTTGTCATTGCCGGATCTACACCTAGGAAAATATTACACCACCTCAGAATGTCGTCCAATTGGCTCCAACAAGTTGCACTACTATCTGATCCAAATTGGTCACTTATTGACCCAATACACCTCCAAACGTTGCTCCAAGTCTGCTTGCATATTGTTGTTCTGCTGTCTCTAGTTAGGGCAAGTGCATGTTGCAACAAGCCTTCAAAATTCACCCTAACAACCTCTTTTTTGCTGCGGCGCAGGCAAGGTGAGATGGCCTCCTTGTGAGCTATTGTTCTAGGAAAATGTCATCCCTTAACACCCAAATGTTGTCCTATTTTGGAAAGGTTAGGCCTATGACCTACCTCAATTTCTACGACACCCTAACAACCCTCCAAAACAATCACTTCTCACCTCTTTTCTACCCCCAAACAGAATTGCAAACACCCCTTGAAATCTCGGCCTTTCTGCCCTACAAGAATACCCAAGAAAAACACCAAAATTCACACCCAAGCAGCCCTAAAACTTTCATGTTGTACCTACAACCACCTGAAATATTCCACACTACTCCTAGGGCATCTCCACGCTATCCTTTCCTTCTCTTGCTTCACCGAAAATTTAAGAGGATCCTTAGAGATGTATTGCACGCACATGGATTCTCTAAATGAACTCAATACTCCTTGTATTTATACACATACAATGGCTCAATGTCTCACTTGAAGTGACACTTAGTCATCCTACTTGACAACCAAATTAATTATGTCAACTTCAAAAATTCATATATCTCTAATGATAACTCGGATTCGGATGATTTTTGATGCGTTGGATTTGTCTTTCCAAGCACTATCATCCTCATCCGTTACATGCCATGAATTCATGATGGATTTACCCCAAAAACACAATGGGTTCCAAAACCCCATACTTGGGTTCTAAGACCACAAGATGCCCTTGTGGCGCTTTGTCCTCCAAACCCTGAACCCTAGGGCTTGGAGTACCTCCCAAGCTACACAATTCAACATAAATCACATCACAAAAAAAAATACATTTAAGTGATAGGTGTAGTAGGTAAGGCAAGACCCTAACTAAATGCAAAATCCCAACTAACTGGAGGCCAAAACCAAACAGTAAGAAGAGGAGGAGGGGGGTTGGGAAAGACATGGGATGCGAAAAAAAGGAAGAAAAATGGTGGTCATTAAGTAGATATAATAAAGGGTATTCAAAGGGCAGGATCAGGAGTATGTTGTGGTAGAGATAAAAGTGCAAGGAACTTGGTCATGAGCTTAAGAAAACTATGGATATATACCAACAATTTCTCCTGGTCCATTATTGTCACCATGATCAATTTGATGTACATATATATGAAACTATTCTTCCCTGCTTATGTTCCTTGCTTACATATCAAATGGTTGTTCACTTTGGCTCCCTTGTTCTTATTAAATGGGCTTACTGTGTAAATGAAATTGAGTTGAAATTTATGCCTTTGAAACCTTGAACTAACTAAGGGTGGATGTTGTCTTCTTTTCCTATGGAGTCCCTCCTTGGCTTTTAGGTGGAGGTACCAGACCTTAAGATGCCCCGAGCTAGCCTTTCTTACTGAAACACTCAATTGTAGTAGACTCTTCATTCCCTACACTAGGTTTCGTTATCGTAGTAGTATATTGAGGGTGGAGGTTCTCACCTAAGGATTCCCTCATTGGTTGGTCAGTGGAGGTGACTTACTTCTAGCATCCCTCAACTAGCCTATAATGAGTGTTTTTAATCTGGAAGGGTGGAGGTGGGTTATACCTCTGGAATCCCTATTACATCTGATCATGTGGTCATTAAGACCATAAATCTAGGGGGTGACAACTGCTTGAAGACACTACTAGAAATTTGTCTGTGGTTGGGAGGAAAACTAAAGGCTCTTTCCCAATACCCAATAATTGAAAATTCATAGGGAAATTCTATAAAAATATTAGTGCCTAAAAAAATTTAGGACTGCTACATTCAATACATCTCTTCACCATTGTATATGAATATTGATTCATAGCATGCTCAACCATAATCTAGACTTCAGAAATAACTATATGTTTTGGCTATTATGCTTTTACTGTCAATCATTGATTATAACTACAATGAACATATCTTGAATCAATATTAGAGCAGTGGTGTTACCCAAGGAAACATATCTGCCAGACATATATGAAACAAGTGTATTTTCACAAGAATTGAATATTCACCATGCATATCTAAAGTGATTGTTAATTTAATAGTTGAGTTTGTATATTGAGCTAAGATTTTAATTATATCGATTCCAGGTGATGACGTTGGGATATTGGAAATCAATTTTGTGCCTTCATTTTCAGAATCGTGATATCCTATGCTCAACATTCTCCTTGCAACATTTTATGATGAAAATCACTCTATGATACCATGCAGAGACTCACAGATTTGAGGTTCACTCTAATTGCTTGAGAACTGTGATTATAAATACAAAACTTGAGAGGCAGGATATACATATATAAACTATCTTACACAATAGACTTTGATTCTACCATGGACTGATATAAACCTGAAACCTTGCATTTTTTCGAGCACATTTTGAATACTAAATGAAGTTTGAGACCTTTCACATCGAACCTGGGTTATGCAACAGATCTTAAATAGTTAAATTAGGGTATATCATCAAGAGTTACAATATCTAGCATTTCTTGTTGAATGTTTTACTGGTGTTTACTTTAATGGTGAATATCTCTGTAAATAGGCTATGTTTCTTGAAATAGAGTATGACCACAAACAAAAATAATATATGCATGTCCATATTCAAGTTGTAGCAATATATGGAATATCTAATTGCAGTTTAATTTGTGACCAAATTTGGAGAAATTCCATGCATCCAAACTGTGATCTATCCCAATGTTATTTAATCCTTTTGGGTGAACATTGTCTAAAAGAGGAGATCTTTGCACATAATGAGCTCCTCATCTTGTTTATTAAGTTAAACAAATATGGTAAATATTATGGTTGTTTATTTGCAAACATATTTAAAATGCATACCATGAATAGTTGTTAACAATGTACAACATAAAAAAAAGGTCAATGTTTTGAACTATCAAATTCACATTTTAGTTGACACACTTATATGGTATACCAGAACAATGTGAGGACCCAATATAATTTATGTCAACATATATTTATTCCATATTTCGAGTAAAATTTTCTTTAGGGCTAGGAAAGCATGTTAACCAAATATTTTGAATTCACAACTTGGGTTGTAATTTAAGCCCATATATTGTTAAAGAATTCAACCAAATTGATAAATCTCAACTAAGAGAAAAACAACAGTCTATAGAAAGTTTTCTTGCTTTGTTGTGTACATGCTTTTTGTGTTTTTAAGTCTATTGATAGTTTGCACATGTTAGTTTATTACTAGAGTAGTAAAATAACATCTTGAATTTGCTAAAGGGTTATACCTTTGAAGCCATTTCAATAAGGACTTGGTTCACTATTGAGTCCAATGGTGCATTATACTATCCACTAGATTTTCATTCTAGTTGTGCTCTACCTACCCGAGTGGTGAGTTAAAAAACAATTAGTTAGATGCATGAATCGACTTAGCATTCTTGCTTAACACCTGCTTTCACTGATATCCAACTTTGATTTTCTACAAAAAAAAAAAATCAAAGACAAGTGGTGAGATCAAATCTTAAAGTACATGTCACCATAAAATATGACAAGAAACAAGAAAGAGCTGAGCCTTTGCTAGAGACTGAAATATTGTAGACTAAATCCAATGCAGAATAGTCAATATTAGAAAACAAGCATGTTAGGATGTCCCTCTTTCTCATTCTTGATGGACATGGTCCATATCCTATTGCACCATGCCATGATACATGTTTCCTTTCATTTCTATTAAGTCTTGTTATGTCCTGCCACACACACTTAGATGTTAGTGCATTAATAGATATAAGAAATATATAACAGTTGCCTTGCCCTGTTGTGCCAAGCACACTGCTCTACAACTACACAAATGTCTCAATTCACATATTATCCACATGTCTAAAAAATACAGGACATAATATCTCAGTATAGATTTTTAAAATCTATAATTTCTACATGCACAAGAAAACATTCACCAAGGAGAACAAGCATTTACAGGGTGGGATATAACATCAACATATCGGGAAAAATAAACCTCTATTGAGGTTCTTGGCCTCCTACAACATACATACCATGAGATTTTCATATCCTAACCAACATATAATACATATGCCTACCATTCACTAAACCAAGTTGTATTGCACAAAATACACATCACATATGGATTACTCCCCAAGTCCCTTAAACCTCATGGACATAATGGTTCCAAGCATACAATATCGCATCCACCAACCAATGGTGATGGCATGCCACAAGTAACTCACTACCCTACAGGTAGTTCTGCAAAATTAAAGAGAGGAGAGCTTCCAAGGCCACAACCACTGGTTATCCAACCTTCGAGATACCAAATAGCAAGTGCATGCATTCTCAAGGCATTTATCAAGCCAAATTGTCGAACATATTTGCAGTTAATATGCAATCCAATTTAATAATATGAGTAAGATGCCATCATACTCACATTCAAATATTATACTCAAAGTTGATCATAATCCCCAAACCGGGGATCTATGCATATTTACTATGCAAGTAGCACATCAATTATAAACTGCCTTTAACACCTAAACATTTATTTAGTTATTTTTTAAAAATCACTATGAGAACCCTTACTTAGATAACCTGGTAAACTGAGTACCGACCGTTAGCCCATGACAAAGCCCATCCAGTCTGAGTGTTGAACCTAGATGCTTCGATACCACTCTGTAACATACCCCTCTCCTAATCCCCCTACAGACATTGGTTAGGAGGAGGATAATTACTATGTTGACCCAAGTTCCAAGGCGTCATTGTGGAAACTATTGTTCCTTAAGAAACCAATTTCCTGGCTGTAGGGAAATTGTGCTTAAGGCATTAATAAATATTATTTACTGTCACTTAGATGTATATTGTGTCTTTAAATGAAGGACCTGGAAACTCGGTTTTTAACCCTTAGTACATGTATGATCAGAACATCTCAGAATGCCATTTGTTGCTAGATATAAATGATGAATGAAGAAATCTTGAAGGAAAAGTTAAAGATAGTATGTTGATCTTTCATAGAAACTACTATCCATCACTTAGAAGAATTATGGAAATGAGAACTGAATCATAGAAAATATGCTGCTTAACACAGAAACTGCCATCTGTGACTCTGGGAGAAGTTAAAGATAATATGCTGGCCTGTCACAGAAACTATTATCAATAACTTAGAAAAGAAGGTGGGAACTTCAAGTATAGGAGCGCTCTTTTAAGGAATTTTAAATTTATCAACATAAGAAAATAAAGACTTGCAACTTCATTACTATACTTGAAAAGAAGAAAACATAGCATGACACATGACAGAGAAGCTTACAAAATTATATGCAACAACTCATGGAAACTTCTGATTCTTTCATTAATCAACGATGATATCAGGAATACAGTGGCCTAGTCTCTCGGTTCTCGAAAATTCCAACCACCAACCCTTTCTTAGTAAATTTTCCTCTTTTTATACATTGCAGAATAGGTGTTGATTTCTGAAACTGCCCAAACTATCTAACTACTTTTCTAACTATATGAAGTAAAAACGATTACAAAATTTTACACAGAGTAAAAGACACCTCAAAGAACATGAAATAACAAGAACATAACTGGATTAAGAAGGGGATGATAACTGCTGGCTTGCTTTGATCTGCTGCCGAATTCCTCTGTAAATGCCCTAATGATGCTTAATTCGTTTTAGCTGTAATGAAACGCGTTTAGTTTGTATAGTCCTGGGCTTACATGGGCATTCTGATTGGCCAAAATGCAAAGAAACATATTGGATTGTCTTTCTCTTTAGCTTTGGCTCTAGCCCTAATTTTCCACTTTACACAGCAAAATTAACGCAAACCTCTGATTAATAGGAACTCAAAAGAGTTAATCCTGATTTATAAACTTGTCAAATCCACTAGTTCAGCGCTTTGTTGACTTCCATCACAAATCGCAATCGGCCCGATAATCACTGTAAAACTTAACTTACGCATCCTTAGGCCGCATAACTATGGAAGTGTTGGACTTTTATGCGTAAATCCTTTATATGTGCTTGTAAACCTTTTATAATGAAAATATATTATAAAACATGTTTTTTTTCTTTCAATACGGGCTCCACATAATTTTCGAGGTATACCTTTCTGCCGATACATCCCCACTGTAGATTTGTGCTTTTCAGATCAAACAGTCTGTAAAGGTTTTGAGTGGGACATAAGCCCAAAGAATACCCGCCCGAAATGGGTGGTTTCCTCTCTCCACCTGGCTGCTATGTGTTGAATGATAAGTGGGATCAGGTGAGTTCCAAATAAAACCATTTACCATTTTTGATCCGCCCGAAAACCTACCTTATAACTTTAAATCCGCCTTTTCTTCGGATTCAACTTTAACACTATTTTTTTTTGTTTACACAGCAAAATCAACGCAAAACACGTAAAGCGGAATTGAAAAGGAATTAACCCAATCTAATAAATCTATCGGATCTGAAAACTTTATCGCAAATCACAATCGGCGATTGAACTAACACCCATTGCTCTGTGGACCCGCCGGAAGTATAAAATATGGTATATATAATATCGGGTCCAGAACCCAATCGCAAATCGCAATCGGCGCTGTGAACATATACATAAGGTGCTTTACGGACCCGCCGGAGTTATTAAACACATTATATATCATTTCGGGTCCGGCCCACTCATATCGTAATCGGCATAGCCACACACACACACATATATACATACATACATATATATACAACACATATATATTAAGAGTTATGCGATATCGCGGACTCACCAAGGCTTATAAAAGATAACATATATATGTTTCGGGTCCACCATCACGAATCGCAATCGGCGGATCCATATACATATATATAATTGCAGACGCACCGAACTTTATAAAACATAACTTATAGTATTTCGGGCCCGGTGTTAACACTTTAACACTTGTTTCCTTTGTAAATTCGATGTATTCCTTTATTTCTTTCGGATTTAGATATGCAATTATATATATATCGGGTTTAGCTCCATATAACCATTTATATACTGACTTGATTTGTTTGTATAATAACTTTGGCTACTCTAGGGCCGATTCTTTTACAATTTTTACTTTTGCGTTTTCAATGTATAATAAACAAAATACTTCATTTCCCTTGGACTCTGCGGATGTAAAGAAAATAAAAGAGCTTCATTAAGGTTGAACCCTTGCAATGATTTTAAAACCACACATTGTGAATAAAGTGATAAATAAGCTTAAACACAATATAAGCTACAACATCTGGCTCCAACTGGGGATAGTGCTTTTGCCACAAAAGCACTAAGAACCGTAGATTTGTGCCTTATCCATTGGGCATGGAGTCATATATTGCTTCTCCAATCTTAATTGTGTGAAAATTTTGTACTGTGATCCCACACCGATATTTGCAACGATAAGATGCTTGCATTTTGATAGCAAAACATTGGGAATCATAGATCAGTAGCCTTAGTTGGGCATGGAGTCCAAAACTGTGAAAACCTTGAAATATGACAACTGAAACTTGACAGTCTTCAAGTCTGACACCTCTGCAAATCAGCTTCCAACTGGGAAAGTCACCCGTATTCATCAACTAATGATTAAAGTGAAGAATTGCAACTGGAAACCAAATGCTCAACACCTGACCTTATTTATGTACAAGTCCCTACATATGTACATGACTGACCTCAATCAGGTGAAGTCAATCTTCCAATGATACCAGGTTAGCATTTGAGTGCATAATCTTGAAACATTCTACTAGTGAATTTTTAAAATACAATTCATCCTGAATGAAAAATAAACTATGCATAAAGGCAGCTCACAAAAAAAATTAGAAGAATATTCACAAAATGATATGTGTAGACTGCTGATAATTTTTTCCATGTAATCTGCCACAGGATCTTCAAAAGTATAAGAAAATTTTTGTTCTTGGTTAGCTTCAAAAAATAAATTCTCTATGTATGAAGGTTCCTACTCAATTAAACCTTCTGTTGGGATAATATGTTCAACAAAACAATCAACAATATTTTTAAGAAAATGATCTATGTCACTTTCATATCTCCACTTTCCATCTCTAGGCTTTGATTGAAAATAATTTGTAATTCTAACCTCAGGAAGAAAAAGAAATTTTGTCATGTTACTATATGACATATGATCAACTTCAAATAGATTGTTTACCTCTGATCCATGGGCATCATTGTGTTCTTCAATGCAATGGCATACAACCTCTTTATCAGCTTCCTTTTTACATGAAATAACCTCTTTTGCTATGATAGATGGCTCAATATATTGTTGTCCAACATATTCCCCTTGCTGGTTTCTTCCTATAGGTTCAACACCCAAGTGATGAACTTGAAGAGCTTCATCTTGTTCCCCATTTAAACCATTTTCATTATAGATAGGAGGATCATCAAATTTAACGAAATAAGAACTCTAGGGATTATTTGCAACTTAATTATTTCTTCCTCCTCTCCACTGCTGAGCAGAAATTCTTGATGCATGCTTGAACTTTCCTCTATTTGAATACTCTCTTGATATGCTTGGAATAGAGTCAACCCATTTTCTGCTTGGGAGATTATTGAAGAAAATTGTTTTATAACCATCTTTGCATCATTTTGAGAATATGATAGTTCCTCGCTTTCAAAGACTTGCTCATAACTCTGAATGCTTGATATATTATCAACAAAACCATTAGTTTCATCAATATGATTATCTTGAGCCTTTAAAGTTTCTTTAGCATCATAATATTCACAATAACCTTCAAAAATAAACTTGTGTGGATAATAATTTTTACAAGAAGAATTGAATACTGAATGGAAATCTTTCAAGGATGAAATTCTTGAAAGAGGCAGAGACCTGAACCAAGCCTTAGCTTCTAGGTCTAAAGAAAACAAAAACAACTTCATCTTCACCTCTTCATGAAACTCTTAGATATGTTGAGCTGGATCTTCATATTCCTTTCTATAGAATTTTGTAAGATACTCATTCCACATAGAAAATGTAGGCATATCATGAGGATAGCTAGTGATCCTTGTAAAATCAAATGGATCAAATCTATGGACTAAGAATGCAGGGAGAGCCATTAAAACCCAGAAAAGAAAATTTTAAAGTACATTGGAGTCGCCAATCAATATTGTAAGTGAAAACCATAGGTGTGAATATACAACCAACTACTAAAACATGTCACTCTCAAGAATTAGCTCCAAACTTAACGAATTCAAGTAAAAGTGTTCTTATTCTATTGCTTTGCAATCTGTGGTCTTTGTTACAATGGAGTCGCCTTTTATTGCTTTTATTCAAAACAACCAAGTATTTCCTCCTCACTGAACAACCAAAGAAAAATCTTATAACCCAGGGAAAATGGTTCTTGTCTTTTCTCCTCGGAAACGACGCCAATTAATGTTGTTCCTTAAGAAACCAGTTTCCTGGCTGTAGGGAAATTGTGCTTAAGACATTAATAAATATTATTTACTATGACTTAGATATATATTGTGTCTTTAAACGAAGGACCTGGAAACTTGGTCTTTAACCCTTAGTACATGTATGACCAGAACATCTCAGAATGCCATTTGTTGCTAGATATAAATGATGAATGAAGAAATCTTGAAGGAAAAGTTAAAGATAGTATGTTGATCTTTCACAGAAACTACTATCCATCACTTAGAAAAATTATGGAAATGAGAACTGAACCATAGAAAATATGCTGCTTAACACAAAAACTACCATCTGTGACTCTGGGAGAAGTTAAAGATAATATGATGGTCTTTCACAGAAACTATTATCTATAACTTAGAAAATAAGGTGGGAACTTCAAGTATATGAGCGCTCTTTTAAGGAATTTTAACTTTATCAACATAAGCAAATAAAGACTTGCAAATTCATTACTATACTTGAAAAGAAGAAAACATAGCATGACACATGACAGAGAAGCTTACAAAATTATATGCAACAACTCATGGAAACTTCTGATTCTTTCATTAATCAACGATGATATTAGGAATACAGTGGCCTAGTCTCCGGGTTCTCCAAATTCCAACCACGAACCCTTTCTTAGTAAATTTTCCTCTTTTTATACATTGTGGAACAATTGTTGATTTCTGAAACTTCCCAAACTATCTAACTGTTTTTCTAACTATATGAAGTAAAAACTATTACAGAACTTTACAGAGGGTAAAAGATACCTCAAAGAACATGAAGTAACAAGAACATAACTAGATTCAGAAGGGGATGATAACTGCTAGCTTGCTCTGATCCGCTACCGAATTCCTCTGTAAATGCCCTAATGATGCTTAATTGATTTTAGCCGTAATGAAACACGTTTAGTTTGTATAATCTTGGGCTTACATGGGCATCCTGATTGGCTAAAATGCAAAGAAACATACATGAGTGTCTTTCTCTTTAGCTTCGGCTCTAACCCTGGTTTTCCACTTTACACATAAAAATTAACAAGAACCTCTGATTAATATGGAACTCAAAAGAGTTCATCCTGCTTTATAAACCTGTGAAATCCGCCCGTTCAGCACTCCGTTGACTTCCATCGCAAATTGCAATTGGCCCAATAGTCATTGTAAAACTTAACTTATGCACCCTTAGGCCACATAACTATGGAAGTGTTGGAATTTTATGCGTAAATCCTTTATATCTATTTGTAAACCTTTTATAATGAAAATATATTATAAAACATGCTTTTTTCGCTTTCAATACGGGCTCTGCACAATTTTCAAGGTATACCTTTCCGCCGATACATCCCCATCGTAGATCTGCGCATTTTAGATCAGACACTCTGTAAAGGTTTCGGGTGGGACATAATCTTGGAGAATATCCACCCGAAATGGGTGGTTTCCTCTCTTCACTCGGCTGCTACGTGCTGAATGATAAGTGGGATTGGGTGAGTTTCAAATAAAACCATTTACCGTTTTTGCTCTGCCCGAAAACCTACCTTATAACTTTAAATCCAACTTTTCTTCAAATTCGGCTTTAACACTAATTTTTTCGTCTACACATCAAAATCGATGCAAAACACGTAAAGTGAAACGAAAAAGTAATTAACCCAATCTAATAAATCTATCGGATCCGAAAACTTTATCACAAATCGCAATCGGCGATTGAACTAACACCTATTGCTCTGCGGACTCGCCGGAAGTATAAAATATGGTATATATAATATTGGGTCCGGAACCCAATCGCAAATCGCAATCAGTGCTATGAACATATACATAAGGCGCTTTATGGACCCACCAGAGTTCTTAAACACATTATATATCATTTCGGGTCTGGCTCACCCATATTGCAATCGACATAGCCACACACACACACACACACATATATATTAAGAGATGCAATATCGCAGACCCGCCGAGGCTTATAAAACATAACATACATATGTTTCGAGTCTGCCATCATGAATCACAATCGGCGAATCCATATAGATTATATAACTGCGGACCCGCTGAACTTTATAAAACTTAACTTATAGTATTTCAAGTCCGGTGTTAACACTTTAACACTTGTTTCCTTTGTAAATCCAATGTATTCCTTTATTTCTTTCCCATTTCGATATGCACTTATATATATGTTGGGTTTAGCTCCATATAACTGTTTATATAATGTCTTGATTTGTTCGTATAGTAACATTGGCTACTTTGGGGCAGATTCTTTTACAATTCTTTCTTTTGCGATTTTAATGTATAATAAACAAAATACTTCATTTCCCTTAGACTCTGTGGATGTAAAGAAGATAAAAGAGCTTCATTAAGGTTGAACCCCTGCAATAATTTTAAAAACACACATTGTGAATAAAGTGATAAATAAGCTTAAACACAATATAAGCTACAACATTTGGCTCCAACTGGGGATAGTGCTTTTGCCACAGAAGCACTAAGAACCATAGATTAGTGCCTTATCCATTGGGTGTCGAGTCATATATTGCTTCTCCAATCTTAACTGTGTGAAAACTTTGTATTGTGATCCACACCGATATCTGCAGTGATAAGATGCTTGCATTTTTATAGAAAAACATTGGGAATCATAGATCAGTAGCCTTAGTTGGGCATGGAGTCCAAAACTATGAAAACCCTGAAATCTGACAACGGAAACCTGATTGTCTTGAAGTTTGACACCTCTGCAAACTAGTTTCCAACTGGGAAAGTCACCCGTATTCATCAACTAATGATTAAAGTGAAGAATTGCAACTAGAAACCAAATTCTCAACACCTGAGCTTATTTATGTACAAGTCCCTACATATGTACATGACTGACCTCAATCAGGTGAAGTCAATCTACCAATGATACCAGGTTAGCATTTGAGTGCATAATCTTGAACCATTCTTCCAGTGAATTTTTAAAATACAATTCATCCTAAATGAAAAATAAACTATGCATAAAGGCAACTCACAGCCAAAATTAGAAGAATATCCACAAAATGATATGTGTAGACTGTTGATATTTTTCCATGTAATCTACCATAGGATCTTCAAAAGTATAAGAAAAAGTTTGTTCTTGGTCAACTTCAAAAAATAAATTCTCTATGTATGAAGGTTCCTGCTCAATTAAACCTTCTGTTGGGATAATATGTTCAACAGAACAATCAACAATATTTTTAAGAAAATGATCTATGTCACTTTCATATCTCCACTTTTCATCTCTAGGCTTTGATTGAAAATAATTTGTAATTCTAACCTCAGGAAGAAAAATAAATTTTGTCACATTACTATATGACATATGATCAACTTCAAATAGATCGTTTACCTCTGATCCATGGGCATCATTGTGTTCTTCAATGCAATGGCATACAACCTCTTTATCAGCTTCCTTTTTACATGAAATAGCCTCTTTTGTTATGATAGATGGCTCAATATATTGCTGTCCAACATATTCCCCTTGTTAGTTTATTCCTATAGGTTCAACACCCAACTGATGAACTTGAAGAGCTTCATCCTGTTCCCCATTTAAACCATTTTCATTATAGATAGGAGGATCATCAAATTTAACGAAATAAGAACTCTGGGGATTTATTTGCAACTTAATTATTTCTTCCACCTCTCCACTGCTGAGCAGAAATTCTTGATGCCTGCTTGAACTTTCCTCTATCTGAATGCTCTCTTGATCTGCTTGGAAAAGAGTCAACCCATTCTCTGCTTGGGAGATTATTGAAGAAAACTATTTTATAAACATCTCTCCATCATTTTGAGAATATGATAGTTCCTTGCTTTTAGAGACTTTCTCATAACTCTAAATGCTTGATATATTATCAACAAAAGCATTAGTTTTATCAACAAGATTATCTTGAGCCTTTAAAGTTTCTTTAGCATCATAATATTCACAACAACCTTCAAAAATAAACTTGTGTGGATAATAAGTTCTACAAGAAGAATTGAATACTGAATGGAAATCTTTCAAGGATGAAATGCTTGAAAGAGGCAGAGACCTGAACCAAGCCTTAGCTTCTTGGTCTAAAGAAAACAAAAACAACTTCATCTTCACATCTTCATGAATGATGCTCTGCTGCTCTATGCATTCATGAAACTCTTGGAGATGTTGAGCTGGATCTTCATATTCCTTTCTACAAAATTTTGGAAGATACTCATTCCACACAGAAAATGCAGGCATATCATGAGGATAGCCAGTGATCCCAGTAAAATCAAATGGATCAAATATATGGACTAATAATGCAGGGAGAGCCATTAAAACCCAGAAAAGAAAACTTTAAAGTACATTGGAATCGCCAATCAATATTGTAAGTGAAAATCACAGGTGTGAATATACAACCAACTGTTGAAACATGTCACTCCCAAGAATCAGATTCAAACTTAATGAATTCAAGAAAAAGTGTTCTTATTCTATTGCTTTGCAATATGTATTCTTTGTTACAATGGAGTCGCCTTTTATTGCTTTCATTCAAAACAACCTAGTATTTCCTCCTCACTGAACAACCAGAGGAAAATCTTATAACCTAGGGAAAATTGTTCTTGTCTTCTCTCCCCGGCAACAATGCCGATTAATGTTGTTCCTTAAGAAACCAATTTCCTAGTTGTAGGGAAATTGTGATTATGACATTAATAAATATTATTTACTATCACTTAGATATATATTGTGTCTTTAGATGAAGGACCTGAAAACTTGGTCTTTAACCCTTAGTACATGTATGACCAGAACATCTTAGAATGCCATTTGTTGTTAGATATAAATGATGAAAGAAGAAATATTGAAGGAAAAGTTAAAGATAGTATGTTGATCTTTCACAGAAACTACTATCCATCACTTAGAAGAATTATGGAAATGAGAACTGAATCATAGACAATATGTTGCTTAACACAGAAACTACCATCTGTGACTCTGGGAGAAGTTAAAGATAATATGATGGTCTTTCACAGAAACTATTATCTATAACTTAGAAAATAAGGTGGGAACTTCAAGTATAGGAGCGCTCTTTTAAGGAATTTTAACTTTATCAACATAAGAAAATAAAGACCTGCAACTTCATTACTATACCTGAAAAGAAGAAAACATAGCATGACACATGACATAGAAGCTTACAAAATTATATGCAACAACTCATGGAAACTTCTGATTCTTTCATTAATCAACAATGATATTAGGAATACAACGGCCTAGTCTTTGGGTTCTCCAAAATTCCAACCACCAACCCTTTCTTAGTAAATTTTCCTCTTTTTATACATTATGGAATAGTTGTTGATTTTTGAAACTACCCAAACTATCTAACTGCTTTTCTAATTATATGAAGTAAAAACTATTACAGAATTTTGCAGAGGGTAAAAGACACCTCAAAGAACATGAAATAACAAGAACATAACTAGATTCAAAAGGGGATGATAACTACTGGCTTGCTCTGATCCACTGCCAAATTCCTCTGTAAATGCCCTAATGATGCTTAATTCATTTTAGCTGTAATGAAACACATTTAGTTTGTATAATCCTGGGCTTACATGGGCATTTTGATTGGCAAAAATGCAAAGAAACATACCAGATTGTCTTTCTCTTCAGATTCGGCTCTAACCCTGATTTTCCACTTTACACAGCGAAATTAACGTGAACCTCTGATTAATACTGAACTCAAAAGAGTTAATCCTGCGTTATAAGCCTGTCAAATCTGCCCTTTCAGTGCTCTGTTGACTTCCATCACAAATCGAAATCGGCCTGATAATCACTGTAAAACTTAACTTACACACCCTTAGGCCGCATAACTATGGAAGTGTTGGATTTTTATGTGTAAATCCTTTATATCTGCTTGTACCCTTTTATAATGAAAATTTATGATAAAACATGCTTTTTCTGCTTTTAATACAGGCTCCAGACAATTTTCGAGGTATACCTTTCCGCCGATACATCCCCACCATAGATCTGCACTTTTCAGATCAGACGGTTTGTAAAGGTTCTAGGTGGGACTAAGCCCGAAGAATACCTGCCTGAAATGGGTGGTTTCCTCTCTCCACCAGGCTACTACGTGTTGAATGATAAGTGGGATCGGGTGAGTTCCAAATAAAACTATTTACCATTTTTGTTCCACCCGAAAACCTGCCTTATAACTTTAAATCCGCCTTTTCTTCGGATTTGGCTTTAACACTAATTTTTTTTCGTTTACACAGCAAAATCGATGCAAAACACGTAAAGCGGAACTGAAAAGGAATTAACCAAATCTAATAAATCTATCAGGTCTGGAACCTAATCGCAAATCGCAATCAGCGCTGTGAACATATACATAAGGCACTTTACTGACCCGCTGGAGTTATTAAACACATTATATATCATTTCGGGTCCGGCCCACCCATATCGCAATCGACATAGCCACACACACACACACACACACACACACACACACACACACACACATATATATATATATATATATTTTTTTTTTCCACTGGAAAAATCGTTATTTTTCATTAATAAGTAGAAAAATTACATGTTGTAGATGCTTTTGCATATGCAATATGTTCTTCTCCGACATGTGGAGAGATGTATATCTGTTATGTATAGTTCAAAAGATAATAAAAAATGAATCATCTCGTAGGATGTTCCTTATAAAAACTATCTGTAATATGTATGTAAATATTGCCGCGCAGGGCATCGTGTATGATCTGTTCAAAAGCTATGTACATTGTTCAAAAAATATCAAAAAGTTGTAGCTATATCTCAGGGGCTGACCGCCCTATAGTAGTGTGCATCAGTATATGGTCGATGATAGTACTGATAGTAATCTGTGCCTCGCTGCTCCTGTATCAACCACTCACCTCTGGGAAGTGACGTGGCCTCCTTGGAAAGTTGATCAGCGCTGCTGTTGTGTTCCCTGTAGATGTGTTTACAAGAGATGTCAATAAATTGAGCCTTCAGTATATTAATATCCTCCAAAATATTCCTGAGAGTGTGTGTGGCATTCTGTTATATTGTTGAACCAATCAATGATAATCTTTGAGTCGCCAAAAATATGTATATGCAAGCAATTATGCTCCAATTCAAAATGCAAGAGATGACGAAGAGAGATGATCTCAACAAAGTTGTTAGTGCCAGGTCCCAATCCCATCTTGACTTTGTAGAAGTGCTGTTCATTTTTGAAGAGTAGAAAACCTCCCCCACATCCTTGTTATTGTGCCGAGCCATCAAAGAAGGCCCAAGGAGTGCTATGGTCAATGGATGGAGGGTCGCGCGGACTTCTATTCCTAGGCTGAGGCTAGTCAGGCAACGAATTATATGCAGCAGTAATGAGAGAGATAATGTGCGGCTAGTTGGGCGGTTTATCGTCCAAAATCATCCGGTTTCGGGCTAACCAAATGTACCAGCATGTTATGACAGAAAAACTTTGGAGTTTTGAAAGTTTGTGGTTATAAAACCAGGATTCCCATGCACAATTTATATCGTGACCCTCCCATTTACCTGTGAATAGGATCGATGTTGATATGGCTTGCCAGATTGCGGATATGGCCGGACAGAGTAAGAATAGATGGATACAGGATTCAGATGATAGTTTACAAAATGTACACCAGGTCGGCCCGTATACTGCACAGTGCATTAGATAATCCCCCGTAGGAACAACTCCTTTAAGAATGCACCAGAAAAATAATTTTTGCCTGGGAGGAGCTGTGAGTTTCCAAACAATCTGCCACCAAAAAGTGATCGCATACGGGATTTTGTACGATATCAGAGCAAGGTATCCCGACTTAGGGTTGTATATACCGTTTCCAGAGAGATGCCACATAAGTTCATCCGGTCCCTGTTTAATCCTTACATGGGCTTCCGATAAAGCAGTGATATAATCCATCCAATCCTGATGCCAAACAGGTGGCAGATTAATTTGGTGAGCTGATTTCCAGCGCTGTTCAAATATAGAAGAGTTTTGAGGATCGGCAATGTCTGCCAGAACTCTTATTGCTTGTGAGTGAAGATGCTGTATGAGATCATCTGGTAAAATATGTCTACCTCCACAGCCCGGCTAAGGGTCCATGTCAATACGAGCTAGAGATCCATCGTTGACCTTCCAAACCAGGTTACCCCTGATGAGAGGCAAAGAATTTAGGAGAGCCTTCCAAACAGAGGATATCCCTGTTTTTGGCCAGGTGGGGAGGTGAACCCAATCCAGAATATTGTGCGGCCAGATGTATTTGTGGTATGAGATGCAGGTCCATAGGTTGTTGCCAGTAAGAAGAGTCCACCCCATCTTGGCAGCAAGTGCTTGTGAAAAAGAGGGGAGATATTTTATCCCCCATCCTCCCCATTTTTTGGGGGTGGCAATCTTCTTCCAACCAACCCAAGCAAAAATGTGCTTATCCTGATTTCCATTCCAAAGGTACCTGTTGCAGATTTGTTGAAGTCTAGCCAGAATACTTCTTGGAATCCAGGCTAATGCCATCCAGTATACCGGGGTCGCCTCCAACACAGCTTTTACCAAGACAAGCTTGCCTGCTCTGGAGAGAACACACACACACACACACACACACACACACACACACATATATATGTATATATATATTAAGAGTTATGCGATATCGCAGACTCGCCGAGGCTTATAAAACATAACATATATATGTTTTGGGTCTGCCATCACAAATCCCAATCGGCGGATCCATATACATATATATAACTGTGGACCCACTGAACTTTATAAAACATAACTTATAGTATTTCGGGTCCGGTGTTAACACTTTAACACTTGTTTCCTTTGTAAATCCGATGTATTCCTTTATTTCTTTCTCGTTTCGATATGCACTTAATATATATATATATTATATATATATATATATATATATATATATATATATATATATATATATGTCGGGTTTAGCTCCATATAACCGTTGATATAATGACTTGATTTGTTTGTATAGTATCTTTGGCTACTCCGGGGCTGATTCTTTTACAATTCTTTCTTTTGCGATTTCAATGTATAATTAACAAAATACTTCATTTCCCTTAGACTCTGCGGATGTAAAGAAAATAAAAGAGCTTCATTAAGGTTGAACCCTTGCAATGATTTTAAAACCACACATTGTGAATGAAGTGATAAATAAGCTTAAACACAATATAAGCTACAACAGAAACAAGGTCTATTTTTTTATCTTTTTAATTAACAAAGAAACCTTAGTTAGACATCACCGTTATGTTTGTCTCTTCAAGATGATTTCAATGATATAAAATTTTACTTCAATCTGATGTTTCAATCAAGATTAATAGCTCTTCAAAGTTCTCTACTTTCTCATCCCCCATCCGCTGCGTGGCAAACATGTGGTAGCCCAATTAGCCCTTCACTGCCACTTGGCATGGCCATGTTATTTGTCGACCCATTCATGGGTTCGGTCTCATAACCCATCACTATGCATTAATATGAGAATTGTATGCATATATGTATATACATATATTACTGATCAAAATAGAGGGTTGTCATCTGTTGCTAAACTTTTCATTACACATCTCTTAACATTTATGCATTCATAAGTTGCTCTGGGTCAACCTTTCGAGCTGACACACTTGTGGTCATTTAACATATCGCTTATTGACATATACTTTTCCCATCTCCTGGGCCCTATTTCCTGGAACTTTCCCCATTTGTGCACTTATGAAGGCTTTAGGGTCAGGCTTCTAGGCTGGCTTTTAAGATGGGTTTTCCCTGCACCAATAACTAAGTTGTCAGGATCACGTGTTTGCCAATGTAGCTTGAGATTACGTCATCCTTCTTACCTTTGAATGTGAAAGATTTGAACCATCTGGAATCCTCATACTGTGATTACATGAAATTGGACTCCACCATTGGCCAATGCACAACCTCTATTCCATCCTGGCCTACTCCACACTGCCATCCTTTCCACACTAACCTAGTCCTCATTAGCCCAGGCGTTGCTCTTGCATGACCTTTTATGGGGTTCTGGAATGCAACCCCTTTGGGCTTATGTCATCTCGGGTTCGATTTGAACCATCGATATCCCCACTTAACCTTTGACCGTTTGTTAGTCTGACGTCTGCACTTGGTGATACATCTGCACAGTTGCCTATACTTGATCTGGGTTATGGTGGTTCCTCCTGATACCTAGTTCACATAAGCCAGTGAGGGCCAATTATGAAGAGATCGTCCATGGCTTTGCCATATTGGTTCTATAAGGGTTAGACCTATGCTAGGGTTCAACTCTTTCCCTTGTGGTCTTATGAAGCATGCACAAGTGTTATCCCTCTAGAGCTTACACCCAAATTACCTCCTTCAAGTTCTCATTGAATGAAATGCAAGACACATAACAAGGAGTTATCCATACCAACTAGGGGCTTGTGCATTTAGACTTTCAAAGGTCAATAGTCTCCTTGATGATCAAATCAACATACCATAACCTAGGCACGTAACTACAATCATACAAGGGGATACAAATCCATAAGGAATAAATGTCAATCACACTTATGGCTTAGAGACATATCCATGCTAAACTAGACAACATAAACCTAATTCATGAAAGCTCTTTTGAAGAAGTCCCCTCCACTACAAGAAGAACAAGGTCTTCTCAACCCAACGCATGGAGAAAGTAAGAACATTGACCCAAAACTTGGATCTGTGTTATGGGAAATCTTAAAGCAACATTCATATGAAAGGAGGAAGAAAATCTCCAATGTTCCACCTTAAGGCTATATACAATGCTAAGGAAAACCTGCAGTCAGAACAAGTTCATGCTGCTGCAAGTTATGAAGGAGCTTCCATATATGTTATTATAAAAGAATAACCAATATACCTATATCTATATATCTATCTATCTATCTATCTATCTATATATATATATATATATATATAGATAGATAGATAGATATAGATATAGATATATAGATACACACACACACATAGAGAGAGAGAGAGAGAGAGAGAGAGAGAGAGAGTATGAATATAGTTGAACACTATGACTATAACGAGCCATTCAAATAAGGATTTGTCACATTATTCCAACACCATGACATCATGCACAACATGGCACCCAACATTGTGAAATTCAACATTGTCATATGTATAGCAAAAATGCAACATTCGTGAAGTGCAGGCTCGTAAATCAAATCATTCAAGACTTTGAAGCAGCGCCATCTATAGCATCGAACACAAGGTCCACTCTAGCTTGAGTTCTTCTTAGCATGGAAATATAAACCCAGAGCTAGGGTATACATTGCTGAAGACATGGAGGAGACCACCATGTAAGGTTACAGGTCAATAAGGATAAGAGGAGGAAGTCCTCAATATCATCACATGGCAACATAAGCAATGAAAGCTTATAATCAACGTAATCACCATACTGCAATAAGAAATATTTCCCATACTAAATATTACTATGAAATAACCAACATTCTTACATGTTATCCCAATGCCTTCAACATTAACATGACACATTATTCAATCATGTAAATAATAATAATAGAGACATGTCTCATGCATGAATACACCATCCCAACAGAGAGTGTAAACACAATTTACTATGGGTAAAGAGCATAAGAAGCACTTATCTTAAATAGTGCAGAAGTGTTCTAATTGAGATTGGGACTCTAACTCTCTACCCAATCGTAGGCAAGCTACAACCACCATTACTTGTAGTTGTCACCCCCAATCCATATTCCAAAGCTTGAGGTGGAGTGATTTTAGAGGGAAGCCTTCAATGAATGCACAACTGAACTAAAACATGACCAGGCCACCCTTTGATCATCCTCAAGGTAAGCCACTCATCCCTTTGTAATGGTTATGTCCAACAAGTTTTCAATAGGATGATTCAACTACTTTATAGAAATATTCAATGCCCAACACTGCAACTTGAGATGCTACCTACTTTTCCTCTTCTACAACTTCTAATTGCCACTATCTCTTCCTCTTCTATAACTTCTGGGTGCCAGGAGTTTCTTTTCACTCTGCATATTTTGTGTGTGTGTGTGCTCTTCTTGATCCCTCCCAAACACATGTATCAATCATTGATTAATCTCTCGATCCTCCCCTTTTTCCATCCATGGCTAACTTCCCTCCTTCTCAACAGTTTCACAGTAGTCCCTTCCTCATGGATAGCGCAACCCATGCTACCTTAATGTTTTGTCCTATTTTTCTTGCTAAGGAAGTCAAAGCACACTTGCCCCTGTCCCTATTTATTTTATTTAATTTATGGCACAGTTAGCCCACTTAGTCAACTATGAATAATATTTAAAACAATAATTCCCTCAAGCAATGGAATATGTGTTCCTCTCTCAGCCTTTTAAGATAATTACAATTGTTTACAAGAGAAATATTAACTAGAGGATATCATAAGTTATATTTGGTGTAATAGAGATAATTGATATTTCAAAGCTAGCAATTCTCTAGAAATTTCAAAATAAATAAAAATAATTAATATATAAGTTAAACACATATATGTCAATTGGGTTATCTCAGGTGGTTGAGCATAATGATTGTTATATTCCCCACACAAGTTCAAATCCCCACTAGTGACATAATGAGCTATAATGCCTTGATAATTATTGTTGTAATGGCTTCGTGCCTGTGAATAATGTTGTGTTGGCTTTAAGCCTTGTTAAATCTTAAGTTATCATACATGTTTTTTTATTGCCTGGTACCAATAACCTCACTCCATCTTTCGAGCTGAGAGAGATGTTGATATCTTTCCTTGAGGAAAAAAAGTTAAGCATATATACATTGAAAAAACAGGTATCAAACCTCTGATTGAGGTGAGGAGTGACGTGGTAAAGGAGGTTTTTTTTTTTTGAGGTGGGGGGGGGGGGGGGTGGTGTGGCCAACACACCCCCCCCCCCGCTCTATGCATACACATGTGAACCTTTATTCATCAATCTCTACGTTGATCATCCTTCTTAAATCCATTTGCCTTGTTAATCAAGACATTGTTCGTCAGAATTTATGGTATGCATGGCCTTCTTCCCCATCGTTGGTGGGATTATTGTCTCGATTGTATTGTAGTGTTCGGTCTATGCTTCGAGGAAAATTTCTTGAACCATGGTGTGACCCTTGGAACTTTCTTGAGATTGGGTCGCTTGTCCCCATAATTGAAGTGGAAATGACTTGGGCTTTCATGCTAGCTTATTTGACCTCCATGTCCTGAAGGATAAACTGCTTATACGGGATGTTGGATTTAGAACTAGAGTTAGAACTTGGGTATGTAGAGACTTGATGCCATGAGATGCTGCATAATTTGCTAGGGCTTAACGTGGTAGAAATTGGTGGTGCCACCTTGCACTTAGTGTCTGAGAATTCAGTGGCTTCGATAAAGTGAGATGTTGTTAGCAATTTAGTTTCACTATCGTCCATCTGGATTTGTTGTGGGACAATTGTGCTGCTTGATATTTTCCATATTGGTGTAGAATGCCTCAATAACACAAGCACAACTGCAGGTGAGTTGGGGCAGAGGCCAACAAGTTCAGTCACGCGCCTAGGAAGCCACAACCATATTTCACTCTAGTACTCCACATGACATTCATGAAGAAATTTTCCAGCTTAAAAACCTCACCATTAGTGACTGTTAGACATACTCTGACTCTGAAATCCTGGAGGAAGTAGCCAATTGGGTTCTTGACCTTGGTCACACCAGGGGAAGAATGAGCTAGTGTTTGAACTCCATCACCCTCAATTAGCAGTTGAAAACTCTTTTAGGTAGAGACTTGAAAGAGAAGCACAAAGATCAAAATGGCATCATCTCTTCCTTGAATGAGATTAAGCAGGTGCAACAATATCAATGTTCATGTTTGGCTAGCTTGAATGCTCGACGAGATCACTTGGAAATTCATCTCCAATGTGAGCTCAAGCCTTTTGCTCCAACTTGTGCAAGTGCCCAAGAACCTACTCCAGTGACTTCTTCAGACTCTTGATCACATGACATGTCATGATTTAGATATTTTGCTTCTCTATGTAACTCAGTCTATGATAGTACTTGTAGTTTTCAATAGTAGACACTTAATTTTTATACTTGCTATTAAATTATCGATTAACATATCGGGTTTCCCTCATGGTAGATTGAGACCAATAATATTATGGATTGTGTTGAATGGGATATTTTATTTTGAAAATTTGACGTAATGCAAACTTAACTTATAAAAAAAAATCTATCAAAATTCTTAACCATGGAGATTTAGTCTCACTTTACCAAGGAGATTCTTAATCTGTAAATATCCTTTGTTATAATACCATGAATCATTTATAGTTTGTTTGATGATACCATACTACTCAGATAACCACTAGTTGATCCTGCTAGTAGTCATATGCTTGTGTCAAATATTAAGCCATGCATGTTTAAGTATGGACTAATTCAGATTGTGAAAATGTGAAAGTTTAATTAAATCAATATCATATGCCCACAAATCCATAACTAATTTCATATGGCACTTGTCAATTTGACATTTTTTAATCAATCAATTTAATTAAAAGGGTGAAAAGAGCATAACTACTCTGGAGATAAATTGGGTGAGAGAGAAGTTGATTTCTCCCTTGAGAAAAGAAGAAAAAAATGAAAAAGGAAAAGAAAAAAGAAGAAGAAGTTAACCATATATACATTTAAAAAAACATGTATCAAAATTATTAACCATGGGGATTTACCCCCACTTTACCATGTATATTCTTAATATGTAAATAGGTTTTGTTACAATATCATGGATCAGTTATAGTTTCTTTAATGATACCATACTACTTGAATAATCATTGGTTGATCTTGCCACTAGTCATATTATTGTCTCAAAGATTAAGCCATGTATGTTTAAATATGAACTAATTCATACTGTGAAGTTGTGGAAGGCTCACTAAATCAATTTCACATGCCCAAGAGATCATTAATTAAGAGCAATCGTGAAAGGAAGCTATATGGCAAAAGATTAAACTTGTAATATGCATTAGGGTTTTTCTATCTGCACTCTTTGTTGAGGGCCAATGGCACCTCATTGGGGGAAGTAGGAAGCCCCATTGCATCAATGCAATCAAAAGGAACACAACAAGCCCCAGATGCTCCTAGAGAACAAGGTGTAACCGATGAGAATCAGATAAATCCAAGCAATCAACATGGGAAAACCACAGTACAATCAAATACATGTATCTTGCAAGCAAAATAAGTCCCAACTTATGAGATTATATCATATAGAATCAGAGGAAGAATACAATGTATGAAATAACAAGCGTTAAATTACAAATTTGTAGGAATTTGGCCAATAAAGAAAGTTTTCATAGCTTGGATCCCAAAAAATTGGCAAATAAAAGGTGATAGGGAATTGAAAATAGGTTCAAAGGGATTTTTCACAGTTATTTTCAACAATTTTGAAGTCAAGAATAAGGCATTTCAAGGATTCCTGTATTTTCTGAACTCTGCAGGGACATACATGAGACCCTTGGTTAAAATATTTTACATCAACAATGAATTTTTTAGCTTGGCTCTTGTTTGGTTATGTCTTTACTCATTGTCACAGGATTTTTGAGAGTCATACATCCTGGAGGACATAAAAAACGTGATCGGATGCTTCATGATGCTCTCAAAAACTAATAAATATGGACGATACACTTCCTACGCTAGAATCTGCATCTATCTAGACTGAACCAAATCCCTTCCAGCCAACATCAACATCAACTATCACGATGACATATGAGAGTCAACTCATAGATGATGAAAAAATCCCTTTGATTTGTCAGAAATGCCATGAATATGGACACTTATTTAGAGAATGCCCCGAGAATCAATCCTATAAAATAACATAGGTTAATTAACAAGGAACTAAATATGGCTTCACAAAAGTTTTGAACATGATAAAAGACATAAAGAAGGGAAATATAGACCCCTCCTCATCCAAAGAAGCAAATAACAACAAATTATCAGCTCTAAACAGAGAAGAAGAAATGTTGCAAGATTAGGGCTTAGACCTAGTGATCATAGAGAATTAATACATCGATAAGGAGACGGTTAGGGGAGTAGGAGAAGACAAACGTCAAAACATGTAACCAACACAGAAAAGTGTAGAGGATGATGTGGAGATGTTTGAAGATGAAGAGGATGAGTTCAAGAATGAAGAACCATAATACCCTAATTTAATAAATGTAGATATCCTGCAGATCATATAGGAATGTATAACAAAATATCCTATCAATATTCCAGAGGAGAAAGTGCAACTAATTGCGAAATTATACTTCAACCAACATAGGAAAACACATGAAAAACACTAATTTAATAGCTCAAAACCCACTCATTCTTCTTCCTTAGGAAGTAAGAGAAATATAAGTAAGGGCTACTCCAATAATGGCAAATAAGGTAAAAAAAGGGGTAGAAAAATATCCCGCAATTAATCAAGGAAATGGGGAATATGGTTAGACCAATGACAAAGACCTACCACCCCTCTCAACAACTTTATCAATGAAAATCACATCATGTAATATACAAGGTCTTAATGGAAGAACTAAACAAGGGCTCCTAAAAAAAAATAAAAATTAAAGATTGGAACCATGATATCATAATGCTGCAAGAAACTAAATGCTCAACTACTACTCTCCAAACACTCTCTCGCACAATCTCGAGAAACTACCAAACCATAAATAATGACACCTCAGGTACTTCTAGAGGCATTGCAATTATTTGGAGCCATGAGACCATAACTTTGGAAAACTTCTTGTCCACCTAGCACACCCTCACTGCTCAATTTCAATCTCTAATATCCCCCAACAAAGGTTATATCACAAATTTTTATGGACCTGCCTCACCCAAAGATAATAAAAAAATAACCCTTCATAGATAGCCTACAAAATCTATAAATAATTGTTAATACCCACCACTAGATTATTGTAGGGGACTTCAACCTAGTTAAATCCCTGCAGGAAAAAAAATGAGGAATATGAAAGCTTGAGGAAGAGTCCCAACTTTTCTTAATTTTTTTTCAATCCTCTAAGCTAATTGAAATAGAAACCATCAATAGATTATACACTTGCAACAATAAAAGTGGTAGACCTGCTCAAGTCATCTCATGCTTTGACAAATTCCTAATTTTTGAAAGTCTTCTCCTCGGTGGTTTAAATCTTGATGCCAACATCCTACCAAGGCATGCCTTGAACCATTAGCTTATCCAAATGTTCATAGATTGGGGCAACACTCCAAAAAACGAACGCTTTCGTTTTGAGGCATTATGGATCAAGCACCCAACCTTCAAGAACAACATAAAAAAACGGTGGCAAGAAGCTGAATCTCTAAAGGGTAACTCTATGTACAAGTTCCACCAAAAGTTGAAAGTTATCAAGAAAAACCTTAAGAGATGGAATGCATAAGAATCCGACAACATCCAAGAACAAAAAAAATAACTAGATTATGAAATGAAAGCAATTCAACAAGAAATTATGGAAAGAGGAAAAACAAAAGTTCTCACCATAAAAGAAACTAGCCTAAAAATACAATTGAATGAAAGGTTGGAACAAGAGGAGATTTTGTGTACACAAAAACCCAGGATCCAATGGCTCAAAAAAGGGGAAAAGAATACCAAATTATTTCGCAGATCTATGATACAACACATGCCTAGAAACATAATCATCTACCTAAAAATAACCAAAATTGGACAATGGAAGAGAATGACAATATAACTCAAGAACTCCACAAATACTTCCACAATATATTAACAAAACCCATTAAGGACCGATATCTAATTATCAGAAAGATCACTCCCCACATTCCCAATATAGTAACTCACAAGAAAAATGAAATGTTGATGAGGGAAATAACTATAATAGAAGAAGAAGAAACAATGATGAACATGCCCAAGAATAAATCTCTAGGCCCTAATGGGTTCACAGTATAATTCTTTCAAGAATGCTGGGATATTGTGGGAAAAGAAGTTGCTCAGCTAGTAGAAGACTACCAAAAATCACGAAATGTGCCCACTTCCCTAAATGCCACATTCTTAACCCTCATACCCAAGCATTACCAATCAAAATCCCCTGTAGAATTTAGACCCATCTCCCTTTGCAATGCTATTTGCAAAATTACTCAAAATTCATTGCAAATTGGCTTAAGCCTCTTTTTCCCCTCATCATATCCCAAGAGAAATCCGATTATGTTCAAGGAAGGCAATTTCTAGATGATATAATTATTTCCTAAGATAAAATCCATTCTCTTTTTGCCAAAAAAACTCTGAGCATGATTATCAAGTTGTAAATGTCAAAGACTTTTGACAAACTCAATTGGAAAATATCTCAAATGTTAAAAGACATTGGTTTCCAAGACCCTTGGGTCTCTTGGGTCCTAAACCTTATTTACAAAGACTTCTTCTCCATCCTCGCTAGTGGATCACCCTCCCTTACCTTCTTCCCATATAGAGGTATTTGACAAGAAAATATTCTTTCAACATATCTATTTCTTATCATGGTTGAAGGCCTTGGAAAATATATAATTCATATCATTTCCACTAGCTCCCTGAAAGGCCTATCCAATGGTCCCAACTTTCCATCATCCTCTCACCAACAATTTGTTGATGATACCCTTCTCATGGGTCAAGCATCTATCAAAGAAGCTTCGACTTATAAATCCATTCTCTCAAATTTGGCAAATGCTTCAGGAGTTAACAAGCCTCGACTTATAAATCCATTCTCTCAAATTTGGCAAATGCTTCAGGAGTTAACATAAACCTAATCAAATAACAATTTTTACTTCTTCACGACCCCTGCACCTATCCAATCCCAAATTTCTATATTTTTGGCTTTCAACGAAGCTTTCTTCCACCCAAATATTTAGCCACCCACTAGTCAAAAAACCTTTGCGTATTAAGGTTTGGGAAGACTTGCTTCTCAAGCTAGAAAATGAACTACCTTGTTGGTCCTTCAAAACCTTTAATCTTTCCAGCACAACCATCCTTCTTAAATATGTTCTTCAAGCTCATCCCTTATGCCACATCTCAGCCCTAAATGCTCCTGAAAATGTGCTTAACAAAATACACTCCATCCAAATATCCTTTCAATGGGGAGCAACAACGAAAGAAAAAAATGAGCTCTAGTTGCTTGGGAAAATTTATGTAAAACAAAAATAGTAGGTGGACTATGTCTCAGGGACTTGGACATCCTAAGAAAAGCAATGGGAGAAAATACTTGGTGGAGGTGGCTTAAAAACCCAGATGCTTTATGGAGTAAAATATGGAAAAACAAATATGTTCCTAATATAAACAACAATCAAATTATTAGATTGCATGGATAAATAAAAGGGTCATACCTTTGTAACTCACGCATGAACCAACAAGCATCCAATACAAAACCATAGCTTCTTGAAAATACGCGGCATAAATATTGCCTTATTCTAGGAGGACTCATGGCAATAATGGCCCAGACTAGAACAAAATGCAGACATACCTATTCTCAAACTAGAACTGCAACATTAGAACAAAATATTTGTCAAAGATTACTAGAACGATACCATAAAATAACCCTAATGGAGGTTCAAGGGCAAAGGAAGCTAAGAAGAATCCAACATCAATTTAGAGTCTTGTAGAGCCTTGTATAAGAAGATAGAGCACAAAAATATTGAAAGTATAAACATGAACGAAATTTTAAGACGAGGACAGAACCATAAAGGAGATTACAATCGTAAGGTGGCATATAAAATATTTGTGGGCATAACAGAACAATTGGAGGAGAATACATGGAGAAGGAAATGGAAGGTGGAACGTTAGCCCAAAATATCACTCTTTAATTAGCTACTACTAAATAAAAAAACATTAATCTGGAACCTACTCGAAAAAAGAGGCTTCCATGGCCCCACGCAATGGCACCTATGTTACTTAAATAGTAAGACAATAGAACACCTGCTGAATGATTGTTAGTTTTCCTCAAAAATATTGGATCCGACAACAATCATCTTTAGGAAAAATAATAGAAGAAATACTAATATAAAGAAAACATTAGAGGATTGGTGATCTACGCCCTTCAAGGATTCAATAATCAACTAAGTTTGACAACTCTTCCTAGGATTTATAGTTTAAAAATTTTAGAGGGAGCATAACTAGTGAATATTAAAAGATACCACAAGGACTCTGAATTTGGTTTGGAAAAAAATATTGGATAAAGTTAAAAAAAGTATTCTCATCTCCCAATGGAATGTTTAGGACTATGACTGTGAACCATTTGAAGTTTCTATCCTTACTCTCTTAGGACTACATTAGTAAATTTTGAAAAATCATACTATCATCACTCCCCATGCCCAAACAAGTTTGAACCATTGGTAGTCTCCATGGAATGGTTTCATAAAAATCAACTTTGACTGTGCATCCAAGGATAACCCAAGGCTTTCCAGTTACTATGGACTAGTGTCCATAATTGAATTATAAGAAGTATAACATGTGTAGTAGGAGCTATTGGCCATGACACCAACAACACAATAGAGCCTTATGCGTTTGAACAAGGAATAAGAATTGCAAATATATTAGGCATTAAAATGCTTATAGCATAAGGGGATTTAATAATCATCATCAAAATTCTCAAAAGAATCCAAAATGGCTCCACTTCGACAAAAGTAATAGATAGATGGAGACTACTAGCCAACCTAGAAAACATTACAGGGTATCTCCTAAACTTCGTTGCACATATCCTCCAACACATATAAGAAAGGGAAACATTTTGGTAAAAAAATTTGCAAATGAGGGTACTAATTACACTTATGAGGCTTTGGATTCAAGATGGGTGTAACTCACCTTTGCACATTGGAAAGTAGAGTGCCAGGATATTATGCAACAGGATATGACTCACCACGGAGGGTGTGTATCCACAGATTATCTAACTAACAATGACGATCTTAAGACATGGTAGCAGGTTGCCCACACCTGAAAGCCTACAAGACAAGGTATTTATGGTTTCAGGTGTACTCATGCAAACAGACATGGGTATCCACTGGATCCATAGATATAACACCATAGAAATTAGGTAGAAAATCATGGCTCTGTGAGGTCGATGACACCTGATCCAGGTGGCTCTAGAAATAGAAGTGACCTTTAAATAGCTCAAAAACCGAAGTCATCACATGGAAGTGAAAGTAGACCCATATCTTAGTGCTCATCACCCCGATTCCAATGTTACGAATGACACTCAAATCCGAGTTCGTATGCTCAAGTTATAGTTGGTCAAAGTTCTGGTCAAACTTGACCAAGTGGAAGTCACTTACGAGGCAAAAATTTGGCGAAGGGACGACACATGAAAAATGGCAGTCAAAAAGGGTGAATTTTTTAGCTCCTTAATTTTCCCAGTAACCCTTAAAAAACGGATCCAAAATTTTAGCCGTATTGGCTATAAAAAAGAATTAAATAAGGGTGGTAGGCCACCAACCCCGCCACCCCAACTATTATAATAGAATATAGTCAAAGGAGGGATGTGGCCTGCGGCTCTGACCAGGGACCCCGCCCATATATTCAACGCTATATGTTATAGAGGGTCGGTAGGGTTCGAACCTGCCCGACCTAACTAATTGACCTGCCAATAAGTGACCCTTCCAACATATAACGTTATCCAAAAATGTTAATGGTTATACCTTCCGCACCATTTCAAACAACTAGCCATTATAACTTAACATGCCCGCCAATCAAAATGTTGCCCACGTCAGGTTTGAACCCAGGCCTCACGTGCCCGAATTGGCGCGCCACCAATGAACCAATGACTCACATTGGTAACTCTGTCCATGTTATGTTATTTAAACCTTAATCGAATGCCATTTTACCATCGACAGAGAGTGGAGTGGGTCCTGTTAGCCTTGGAGGCAAACACCCAAAAATGGATCCATATATGTCCTAAAAGTCTCCAAACTTTCTTAAGAATTATCCCAAAGGATCCAAGCATGTCCAAAATTCTTCAAAATCCTCTTAAGGGTCATTCGAAATCAAAATGGTCGAAGGAGGAAAGCCCTTAAAGGGGAGGAAATACACTATTGGGAGGCAGGAAACGCCTGAAAACCATTAAAATTCCAAAATCACAGGCTTAAAGTGAGAAGGCACAACAACCGTTAGATCTGGCCGATCAATGGCCCAGATCTAATCGGCGGGTTGCATCGGCAGAGGAAAATTGACGCAGACCATGGGGCGATGGTGATAGCGATCAACGATTAAATGAGGACCGTCAATTGCATACGCGGATCAATAACCCAAATCACATCGACGGATCGCAGATCAGGAAGACCAAAGGGCGGGGCCTTTACATATAGCGATATGCGATTGCGATCAAATAGCATCGCATTATCGCATCAGAGCTAACCAAAGGGGCGGGGCCTTTACATATTCCTATGTGCGATGCGATAAGGCCAGACTCGATGGCATTGTGAACGATATTCCATAATATTTCAAGTCTGCGCCCAAGCATTTTATAATGCATTCTTCATATATTTTGTTATTTAATGAAATACACAGGAACCTTGGCAACACCGATCACGATGAAGTCTGGACCCAATGTGTTTCAGAGGTGAAATATATATATGTTTTTAGGTCCACAAAGGCCAGTTTTTCATGTTTTTTAAGGTTTTCGCCATATTGCAAAAATATGAAGAGAACAAAGGGACCGGGCCATCTGCGATAGGCGACAACGACCCAAAGGGCGGACCCGATGGGTAAACAAATCATTTTTGAGGACTTTTAAAGTTCGAAAGGAACAAACATTGGCGGTAGTTTACAACATTACAATGGTTTTTGTGTAAAACAGAAAACACTCATTATTCAACAGTTTGAAGAGAAACCAAGGCCAAGAGGCACCTACAACACAACACAACCCGAATCAGTTACATCATGGAGCAATACAGCGCGACACAATTGAAATCAATAGAAGAGATTGTGGGCATCTCTGTCAAGAGAGAGCTCCCTGCCAGCGCACCCAAAATATCTGAATGCGGTTATTCCTCAGTCATAAAGAGAAAAACCTCCTAGCCATGCCTGCCTATTGAGGGAATCAAACGATTAAGGGACAAATCAGACAAGGTTAAGACTTCGAGCCTTCTAGAGAGCTCAAGAGCATTGTAAAAGGCCTATAAAAGGCAGAAAACTAGATGTAACAAGGGTTCAAATTTTGGAGATTATTCCTCCTCTGTTGCTTTAGGATTCTCATCTGCATTCTTTAGTAATACAAGCTTCTTTTGCTGTTATATGTTCAATGTCCATTTCTCTTCTATTCTATGCTTTCACTTGAACAATTTGTTCAGGTTTTCTTTGTGTTTAAAGCCAGATAACTGTCATCTTATCTTTGCTTTGATATATTATATTTGCAAGCTTCTTTCTACCTGTAGCTAGCTATTTATATGTGTTATTATATATGCATCTACCAGTATAGTCATTCAGTTCATTTGCTACCTGTAGCTAGCCATTCATATATGTTCATGTATGTAATATGTTGGTACTTTCAGTATTCTCCATCTATCCATCAAATCTACAAACTGTTGAGCATTTGTGGTCTAAAGCATTGCGTTATTGGGGGTGTTCATGCATGTCTTGAGTGTGAATAGAGCTGAAATGGTTATCTAACTTGATCCAAACCATCATTTATTCCAATAGTTCAGAGAAAAATATTGAAGATTATATGTTACCAGGCATCTCCTAGCTACAACCATAGGAGAGTTTCCTGGAGTGCTAACAGGTCCAACCAATGGAACATAACATTCCCACCAATCAAAATGTTGCCCACGTAAGGTTTGAACCTAGGCTTCACGTGCCCAAATTGGGGACACCACCAATGAACCAATGACTCACGTTGGTGACTCTATCCATGTTATGTTATTTAAACCTTAATCGAATGCCAATTTACCATCGACAGAGAGTGGAGCGGGTCCAACCAGCGGAACCTTGAGTGGTCAGGGTGGTGGAACCTTGAACGAGGAATTTGTGTTGATGCTAAGAAGATTCCCCTAGGGTCTAGAAGTGTCAGTGTTAGAACGAGACATGTTTATAGCCATTTTTACACGATTTCTCGCCAAGAATCCAACCGTGTAGTCTGTTTCTCTAGCAGGGGTCTCCATTTTTAGGTCATCACCAGAAGTGGTAGTATAAGGGTAATTTATGTAAAGTTGATTTTAATTCATTTCTTTGTTTCCACTTAATGAAATAAGGCCTCCTCACTTTGAGCAGGGCCCGGAGACGTGGCCTACATTGGGTGAACTCTGTAATCAAATCGTTTGTGTGCCTTTGATCTAATGGTTGCTTTATTATTTCCACTTATTTTCATGTGTTTAAGTTACTTTGTTACATGCTCTTTTATATGCAATTTTGTATGCATCCTTTAAGTGAAAATATCTGGATCAAGTTTGGTATCAGAGCAGGTCTTCTTGATGTGAGTTGCATGAATGAATGCCAACTAGGAACAAGCTCCAAAGAGGAGAAGGAAAACTTAAATCCTTTGATCCCAAAGCAGGGCATACACCATGAAGACGGAACATGGAAGATGAGGAAGCTTGAATGGAGGAAGAGCGAAATTATCGCAATATATTATTCACAATGGTAGAGAAAGTTGACAAGTTGTTTATAGAATATGAGAAGATAATCAATCCTAAGAAGAAAGAACCAGATGGCCATGCATCGGTAAATCATGAAGGTGGAAGATGAGAGCCTCCTGGACTATCCTCTCCATCCTCTAGTGACAGTTCTTCTTCTTCTTCTTCTCATCACTCTAACATGCATCATAGGAATACATCTAAGAAGCCATTTTAAAGCTAGATGTAAAGTTTTATTTGCCCACATATAAGGGATAATGTAATTCATAGAAACTAAACAATCGAAATAGACAGATTGAGGTTTATTGTCGGATTCAGTAGATCGAGGAAGATGAGGCCAAGATCCAATTAGCATATCTTTAGCTGAGTGGCATCGCTTTGGTATGGTGGGAGAGCAAGTTGTAGAAATGCAACAAAAAATTGAATAATCTCCTTTCTTCTTGGTCCAATTTTATTTCTGCATTAAAAGATCAGTTTTATCCCATGGGTTATCGACAAAAGGCTTTAATGGAATGGCAATATTTGAGACAAGGAAAGGGTCAAAACGTACAAAGCTTCACAGAAGAGTTTAGAAAACAAGCATTGAATTTGGGCATTTCACTTGATTCAACTGAAACTATAACAAAGTATATCGGTGCTTTACATAGTTACATCAAGCATTCTTTGTTGTTATTTGAGCCTACTACTATTGATGTGGCCAGTGTGAAGACCATTCACCTTGAAAGCAGGGGAAATAATGATAAATAAGAGCAACCAAAGAAATAATCTTTTAAACCTCATAATGGAAATTTCAAAGGAAAAGGAAAGGAAAAAAGGACAAGAAGACAGCTACAACCAATAAGGAGGAAGGAGAAAATCCATCGTGCACACATTGCAAGAATGAAGGCCATAATTATGAACATTGTTGGAAGTTGCATCTGGAGTTGAAACCAAAGAGATTTGGTGGGAAGAACAAGCAAAATATGGTGGCAAACATACAACAGTACCTTGGATCCAATTCAGGTGACAAAAAACTGATCACAACAGTGGGCACACAAGGTACTCTTTCTCATCATGCTAATGAAAGTTCTGAATTGCATGCAAGTACAAGTTTTTCAGATTAGTCTCTTGTTAGTGAATGAAAGAGGATTGAATTGTTCCACATTAAAGTCATAATCAAACATATTAAGTGGAAGCCTTTTTTGATTCGGGTTCACAAGAAAATTTGATTTCAAAATCCTTGGTTAAGAAGTTAGGATTAGAGACCAAGCCTCATCTGAAACCCTACCCTCTTGGCTGGGTGAGTGATAAAGAAAAATTACATGTAACGAAGCAGTGTAGAGCTAGATTTGTGATTTCATCCAAAGTCGTAGATGAGGTTGATCTTGATGTTGTACCCTTGGACATTTGTGGTATTTTATTGGGGAGCCCATATTTGTATGACATGAAATAAATTTTCTTTCGCCATGAAAACAAGTATCATCTCAAAAAAGATATCTCAAAAAAGATGAGGTGGAATACATTGTCATAGCTCATTGCACCAAAATCAGTGCCAGTCTTGTAAGTGCGGGTCATATGAAGAGATTGATCAATTCCAGCAAAGGGTGCATGCTCATGGTTGTGAAAGCGAAATATGTCGAGACATCTGAAGCTTTCCAAGGTTGTGATCCCATTCATAAAAAGGAGTCGTATGAAATTGTTTCTAACTATGATGGGATTTTTCAGGAATGGAGTGGGTTTCCTCCAAAGTGTGAGATCCAATATGAGATTCACTTACAGCAAGATGCTCCTTTACCCAACATTGGTATGTATAGGTTGTCAACCATTGATATGGAGGAGATAAAGAAACAAGTGCAAGAATTGTTGAACCAAGGGGTCGTAAGGCCAAGTTCTTCTCCATTTCACTCACCCCATCGTGTTGGTGCCAAAAAAGGATGGCACATGGAGGATGTGCGTGGAATAAAAATCACTCAACAAAATAATGGTGAATAATTGGTACCCTCTCCCTCGCATTGATGATTTATTAGATCAATTGAAAAATGATCTCTATTTCACAAAACTAGACTTGCGCAGTGGCTATCATCAGGTCAGGATTGTCGAACATGATGTATGCAATACTGCATTCAAGATGAAACATGGGTTGTTTGAATTGTTGGTGATGCCATTCGGACTATGCAATACTCTGACCACATTCATGAGGGTGATGAATGATATTTTCAGACCTTTCCTTGATGATTTTATACTTGTGTATCTTGATGACATTCTTGTTTATAGTAGGACATGGGATGATCATGTGAGTCATGTTAAAAAGGTTCTTGATGTTTTGATAAAAGAAAAATTGTATGTCAAAATGTATAAGTGTGAATTTGGTAATACCTATTTGGTTTACTTTGGTCACATTGTCGGTGGTGGATAATTGAAAATAGATCCTTCTAAAACTGATGTGACTGTAAAGTGGGCTAAACCCACCAATGTTATAGAGGCTCGTAACTTTTTGGGTGCAGTACAATATTGGAGAAGGTTCATTGCCAACTTGTCCATAATTTCATCCCCATTACACGCATTGACAAGTGTGAAGCAAACCTTTCAGTGGGGAGGAAAGAAACAGAGAGCCTTTGATACACTAAAAGAGAAGATCAGTACCACTCTAGTTTTGGCGTTACCTGACCTCCAACAACCGTTTGAGATTGAGACATATTCCAGTGAATATGCCATGGTAGCAATATTGATGCATTAGAGGAAACTTGTATGTTACATTTCGAAGACATTCTCCCAAGTTATTGTGAACTATCCCACATACGACAAGGAGATGTATGCCTTGGTTCAAAGGGTGAAGAAGTGGAATCACTATTTGATCGGCAAGGATGCCATCATTCACACATATCACCAGCCCTTGCAGTACCTCTAGTTGCAGACCAAGCTTCAACAAGCATGTCATTTTATATGGATGGGATTCCTCCAACAATTTCACTTGGTAATAAAATACAAGAAGGGCACCAATAATAAAGTGGCAGATATGCTTTCTCGCCCTCCTATTTATGCATCTATAGTTTTGCAAAATACCTCTTTATCTTTTGAAAGTTATGTTGAATAGTATGTTGATGATGATGATTTTAAAGAGATTTATGCAAAACTGACTCATGGATTGCTGATTTGGTGCTAAAAAATATGCTCAAAAATGAAAGTTGTCGGATTTATGCAAAACCTAAATGATCACATATATCTCATCTTCCTGAATCCAATGTAACTCATTTCGCAGAAAATGGATGTTGTATGCTCCCGAAAATGAGTTCTGATCGATTTTGCAAACAAGCAAACTTTTGTGCAGGGCTGCCTAGTCAGTAGTCCATATTGCTAATGTGGCACGCTGACTGGGCCTGCTGATTTGGAAGAATGATCGGGTACAAAGGTCCAATGACATCGGGACACTTGTCAGATTCTTATTGGTGCTGAGTTGGTGATTTCGTATTGAATGACGGTGTTGGTTATGTGGACCAACTGAAGGCCACCATGTGGCCCAACTAGAGGCTGCCATGTGGCACCTCGGTGGCCACTAAAAACTTGTTCAAGTATGAACTGCACTTGGTGGGAATCAAACATTGAACCTCATTCCAACAAACTTCCACTATTACCGTTGGGTTGTGGGTGGGCCTTGTTAAAAGGACCCACCATATATGTAATTAAATGTTAATGGGTGGCGGAGATGGGTTAATGGCCAAGGACTAGCCCCAACCCTAGTCATCGCGGCCACACAGATCAGGGGCGGGACCAGGGGTTAGGGCTTAGCCTCGGCCCCCCAACCTTAAATATTCCATACGACCACGAACCCAGAACCAAGGGCACACCGGAAGGGGGCTAGACCCTAAGTGCCAGCCCCCAGTCACATGGGGGCCATGTGACCACCAACACGTGCACAGGGGATATTAGCAAAATTAATGATCCCACAATTTACACTTATGGTCCACAATTTCCTGAAATTTACGAGTTAAATTCATTTTTTAATGTGTGTATGAATTCAACATAAAGAGCCATAAAAACTCATTTTATACACTTGAAATTTACATAATCCTCAAGCACATACATATAGATATCAAGTTTGGTATCAGAGCTTAGGTTTTTGTTTGCTGTTGTGAGGATTTAATTTTTTGTAATTGCTTATGATGGTTATAATGTTGAAGTTGAAGAGAGGAGAAGGAAGACTTGTGGGTGCAAGTTATCAATTTGGGACAAGGATAATGAGAGCACATTTTCCACAATCTCCACCACAAGTTTCACCTCAAGTTGTTCCTGAAGCTTCAGTAAGCATGTCTCATGAAGGAGGAACTGATAATATGTCAGAGGATGAAAAGCCTTTAAGAAAAGAATTCTTTGACATGACTGAGATAGTGGAAGTTCTCTATGAAGAGAGAAACACAAGATTGCATGGTCAGAGATCCAAGCCTTCAAAAAGAGGGTTCTTCAGGAGGAAAAGGAGGAGATGAGGACAAGCCTCCTAAAGGGAATGGTGATAAACCACTATCTTCTCCACCATCATATTCACCTCCATCCTCACCTTCATCTTCATCCTCTTCCACAACAACTTTTACACATAGACCTCCATATACCCCAAAGGGACATGGTAAAACTCCCTTATTGAAACTTGATATTAAATTCGGTTTGCCTATGTGTGATGGTGAGGTCAGTGATGAAAGAGTTGATAATTGGATTCATCAACTTGAAGTTTATTGCAAGATTCAAACATCAAAGATGATGAAACAAAGATTTAGCTGGCTTCATTAAGGTTGGAAAGTGCTGCTTTGATTTGGTGGGAAGCCAAAACACAAGAGGATATGAGAAAGCATGGTAAGGTATCAACCTCTTGGATAGATTTATTGATACACTTAGAAGACAATTTTATCCATTAGCTTATATTCATAAAGCTATTATAGATTGGGAGAATTATAGGCAATTAAAAAGACAAAGTGTTCAAAACTATACTCAAGGGTTTAGGAGAAGAGCACTAGCATTGGGTGTAGATTTGTCGTCTTAAGACACTTTGTTAAAATATATTAGAGGTTTACATAGTTATCTACGGCACACTATTCTCATGTTCAATTCCATGAATTTAGATGAGGTTTGTGTTCAAGCCACACATCTATAAGCAAGAGGTAAAAATATTTCAGATGAGAAAAGTGAGAGTTCTCTTGAAATTGGAGAAAAAGGAAAGGGTAAGTTTAAGGGAAAAGGGAAGAATAATGATTCGATTAAATTGGAAAAAGAAAAACTCACATGCAAACATTATTTTAAAAATGGCCATGATGAAGATCGTTGCTATAAACTCCATCCAGAAATGGGACCCAACAAACTTAAAAACAAGGAGAAGTAGAAAACAACTGCAATTATAGAACATGACTTAGGTTCTGATTTAGGAGATGAAACCAAGATTACAATGATGGGTTTGAAAGGTAAGAACATAGAAAGCACTAGTTCTTCAATTTGTTCAAATGATACTCAAGATGATGAAACAAGAATTGAATTTTTCCACATTAGAGTTGTTTCAAAGCATACCAAAATTGACACACTATTTGATAGTGGTTCTCAAGCAAATTTGATTTCTGAAGACTTAGTCAAGAAGTTAAATATAGAAACCATTCCACATCCAAGACCTTATCCTTTAGGCTAGATATGTAAGAAAGCAAATTTGCAAGTGAGAAGGAAGTGTATCCTTAGATTTGCAATTACTGCAAACTTTCTTGACAATGTTGAACTTGATGTAGTTCTGTTTGAGATTTATGGTACTATTTTGGGAAGCCCATATCTTTATGACAAGAGAGAAATTTTTCATCGCCATAAGAATAAGTATCACTTGTTCAAGAATGGAATTGAGTACATGGTTAGAACCCATCGTAAGATGATGAGTTTGTCTCTTATGCATGTTGGACAAATGAAGAGAATTGTGAATGCAAGTCAAAATTTGGCTTTGTTAATGTTCAAGCATCAAGATGTTGTAAATGAGGCCTTTCAAGGAAATGCATCAAATGAAAAATATGATTTCATTAAGGTTATTAATGGTTGTGGTAAGTTGTTTCATGGTTCTAACATGTTTCCTCCTAAAAGAGATAAACAAGATGAGGTAAAATTGCAACAGCCTACATCATTGTTGAACAATGATGGGAACAAGATGCTGGTTCTAAAGAGTGGAAAGGTCAAAGAGAAAGTACCAAACAAATTTTACAAGTAAGGCATAGGTTCCACAAGTTCTTCTTGGGGGTTTAAAAATGATGCATGGAAATGGAAAAAACACTGCGTCAAGAGTCGAACCAAGAACAAGGCAAGGCAAGCTAAACATTGTCATGTCGATAGTGTTCGAGGTGAGAAGAAATTCAAGTTGTTTAAGTTTCCTTTTATTGACGAACAAGGAGGGAATATGTTTGTTCCTTCAAGGACAATTTTTTGTTTTACAAATTTTTGGAAATTGCATCAATATGGTGTCTACAACAGCAAGACAGGGTCTCCAGAATCAAGGAAAAAGATCAGTTTTCATGAAAAGCTCAAATTGTTGAATTCAGGAAAATTCCAGTAGTTTGAGACTGGAAGGGTGAGGGGGTTGTAACCTCATCTAATTGTTCAGTAATAAAATAGATTTTTGGGTCCAAAATCTTCCAGTGGGGATGAGTGATCCGGTCCTAAAAAATATGCTAAAAAATGAAAGTCGTCGGATTGACGCGAAACCTAAATGACCACGTAGATCTCATCTTCCTAAATCTGACACAACTTGTTTTGTAGAAAAATATCATTGTATGCTCCCGGAAATGAGTTCTGATCAATTTGGAAAACAAGCAAAATTTTGTGTAGGGCTGCCCAGTCAACAGTTCGTACTACTAACGTGGCATGATGATTGGGCCTATTGATTTGGCAACATGACTGGGTTCAAAGGGCCAATGCTAGCGACACTTGTCAGATTCTTATTGGTGTTGAGTTGGCAATTTATTATTTGGTGATGGTTATGTGGACCAACTAGAGGCCGCCATGTGGACCAACCAGAGGCCGCTACATGGCACCTCTCTGGCCACTAAAACTTGTTGAAGTCTAGATTGCACTCGGTGAATATTGAACACTGAACCTCATTCCAATAAACTTCCGTCATTACAGTTGGGTTGTGGGTGGGCCTTGTTAAAAGGACCCACCATATATGTAATTAAATGTTAATGGGTGGCAGAGATGGGTTAATGGTCGAGGGCTAGCCCCAACCTTGGTCACTGCGGCCACACAGATCAGGGGCGAGACCAGGGGCCACGGCTTAGCGCCGACCCCCCAACATTAAATATGCAATACAACCTCGGACTCGTAACTAGGAGCGCGCTAGAAGGGAGCTAGACCTTAGGCGCCAACCCCTAGTCACATGGGGGCCATGTGAACACTAGTGCGTGCACAGGGGATATTAACAAAATTAATGATCCCACAATTTATGCCAACGGTTCACCAGTTTATCACCCAGTTAGCTGAAAAAGGGGTGGATTTGTAGGACTGTTAGCCGAATCGGCGAATTTGTAGGTCGACTAGCAACAAAACTTGGGAAGCTCATAACTTACTCAATTTTTGGTATTTTTGGTAGCATAAAGAGGCTAGACAAGGGTTTTTGATAGCTCTAAAGTTGTTGGAGAAAGTATTGAATCCATTTAATCATTGTAATGAATTGTAATCACCATTTTTTGAGTATAATGATATAGGGCCAAACATTCGAAGCTGGACTAGAAGACATAGCCCAGGAGGGGTGAACTCCTTCATCACTTTTTTTTGTGGTTACTGTTATGGTTTTATTGTCTGCAATTTTCTACAATTTATGAGTTAAATTCACGTTTTAATGTGTGTATGAATTCAACTTATAGAGCCAAAAAAACTCATTTTATACACTTGCAATTTACATAATCCTCAATCACATACATATATAGATGAATTACAGGTGGACAATTACCATTTGCAGGGAAAGTTGTTGTACCACCTTGCAAAACTTTGGATCCTCACCAATGAAAGAATACATGTAATCAAAGAGGCACATACCTCTCTTTTGTCAGGTCATTTTGGTGTAGGGAAAACTTTGTGTCATTTGTAGAGGTTGTGTTATCCTCACATGAAAAATGTTGTGACTTGTTATGTAAAGGGATCTATGTTGTGTTAAATTAGCAAGCCCACTAATAGAAAATTGGGGCTCTACACACCACTCCCTCTTTTAAGTCATCCATGAGAAAGTGTATCAATGGATTTTGTAGGTGGTTTTCCTTTGTCTAGGAGAGGTCATGACTATTGGTATGTCATCGTGGATTGATTTCAAAATGTGTGTCTTAATCCTCTATAAAAATAAGGTCACTGCAAATTAGACTGCTCATCTCTTCTTCCGATTTGTATGGCTCCACTTTGGGCTATCCACATCCATTGTGTCTGATCGAGACTCTCGCTTTCTTGGATATTTTTTGACGAGTTTGTGGAGAATGATGGACACCAAGTTGAAGAGGAGCACAACATTTCATCTGTAGACTGACAGACAAACATAGGTTGTCAACCGCATAATGATATACTTACTCTAAGGCTATTGTGTCAAGCATCCCAAGTTGTGGGATGAGCAACTTCCCTATGTACAACATGCATACAACTGGGCAGTGCATTCATCCACTCAGAGCTCACCATTTGAGATATGCTTTAGATATTTACCAAAGGATCCCTCACACATGGACTTGATAGAGATGAAGATTCCAGTGGGCAAGATGACAGGGATAAAGAGTGGAAGTTCACTCAGTGAATTTAGATGATTCACCAGGCAGTGCAGGAGTAGTTGGAGAAAAGTCAAGCTCAATACAAAGCCAACATGACAATCACCAAGTCGATCACTAATTCTAGGTTCAAAAAAAAGTTTGGATCCACATCAGCAGAGACAGAATGAAAGGGGAAGGAAAGAAGTTGAGACCAATCTGATATGGCCCATTCACCATATTAGAGAAGATTGGAGTCAATGCTTTTCATCTCAATTTTCCAGCATACATGCATATGTACTCAATGGTGAATGTTGAAAATTTGAAACTTTATGAGCCTCCTTTGATCATAGACACCAACGAGGTTGGATAGGTTCCTACAATGGATGATTTTTCACCTGAATAATTGGACAAGTTACCAAAGGAAATCATTCTCGATAGGAGGACTAGGACTTCACGACGGGGAGATGTGGAGTACCTTCGTATCGGTTTCAAAGGAATGCATCCAAGTAAGGCTTGATGGATTGAAAAGGAGAAATGAGGGAGATTTTACCTCACTTGCCAATTGATTGATAAATCTTTTGGCAGTCCAAAAGCTCATTAGTGGGTAGGAGTGATTCAAGTGGCTCCAGAAATAGAAGTGGCCTTGAAATAGATCAAAAACAAAATTCATCATATAGAAGTTAAACCAGGACCAGATCGTAGTGCTCGTCGCCCTGATTCCAACGGTGTGAACAAAACTCAAATCCGAGTTCGTATCCTCAAGTTATAGCTGGTCAAAGTTTTTCTCAAACTTGGCAAATTGGCAGTCACTAACGAGGCAAGAATTTCGCGAAGGGACAACGCATGGAAAATGGTGGTCAGAAAGGGCGATTTTTTCACCTCAATTTTCCCAGTGACCCTTAAAAAATGGATCCGAAATTTTAACCGTATTGGCTATAAAAATTATAGAAGGGTGGCAGGCCACCAACCCCACCACCCCAACTATTATAATAGAATATAATCAAATGTGGGATGGGGCACGCGGATCTGACCTAGGACCCCACCCACATATTTAGCGCTATATATTATATAGGGTCGATGGGGTTCGAATCCGCCTGGCCTAACTGATCTTCCTGCCAACGGGCGACCCTTCCAACATACAACATTACCCAAAAATGTTAATGGTTATACCTTACGCACCATTTCAAACAAATAGTCGTTATAACTTAATGTGCCCGCCAAACAAAATGTTTCCTAGGTCGGGTTTGAACTCGGGCCTCACACACCCAAATCAGGGACACCCACCAATGGCTCACGTTGGTGATTCTACCCATGTTATGTTATTTAAATCTTAATTGAATTCCATTCGGCCACCAGTGGAGAGCGGAGCAGGTTTGACCAGCGAAACCTTGAGCGACCAAGGGGGCGGAACCTTGAACAAGGAATCTGTGCTAATGTTGAGAATATTCCCTTGGGGTCCAGAAGTGCAATTGTCTGAACGAGACAAGTTTATAGTCATTTTTACAAGATTTCTTGCCAGAAATCCATCTGTGCAGTCCATTTCTCCAGTCGAGGTCTCCATTTTTAGGCCATCACTAGGAGTGGAGGTATAAGGGTCACTTATGTAAAGTTGATTGTAATTCATTTCTTTGTTGCCGCTTAATGAAAGAAGGCCTCCCCACTTTGATCAGGGCTTGGAGACGTAGCCTGCATTGGGTGAAATTCATAATCAAATTGTTTGTGTACCTTTGATCTCATGATTGCTTTATGATTTCCACTTCTTTTCATGTGTTTAAGTTACTTGGTTACATGCTCTTTTATATGCAATTTTGTATGCATCCTTGAAGTTAAAATATCTGGATCAACACCACTATAATTTAAAGCAAAAGGGGATAGTTTGTTGTGTAACTCAGAGGAAGCTTTAACAAGTTCTTATTGTCTTTAAATCATGGAGATTGTTCCCTTAGTCTAACAATGTAAACCCGATGATCCCATCTCACATGTGCTATACAGTCCCTCACATTTAATGCAACTAATCCTCCCACCTCTATGCTCTCAGTGATCATATGTGTTTCTCCCCTGCAAGGAGCTCTATGACTTAGGTTATTTTTATTTTTTTATTTCACATCACCTGCAATTCATTTTAGGATTGGCATTTCTTCTTGCTGTCTCTTTGTTCCCTTTTTTGACTTTGATTTTTTTGTAGTATTCCTTATGTTTACCTCTTTTAAATTTTGACTCTTTCTCTTTGTTATTATTTTGTGTGGCCTATCATTCCCTAGTTTCACCTTGTTTGCCCTTTTTTCCCCACTCTTATGAGCCACCACTCACTCAACAACCTTCCCCTGTGACAAGTCCCCCTACCTCCTTCTTTGTCATGGTTTGTTGGAGTATTGTAAATCCCCCCGTGAGAAGCCATTGGGGTAGGCCTAGTCAACCTCCCTCTCCTACTACCACCACCCCCCTTGCTACATGCCACTCGCACTCAGGCCTCCACCATAACTGCAACAGACTAATATCAATGCATTATTTAAAAGCCATGTAATGAGCCATTTCTGAAATAGAAGGGTAGGTTCAATAGGCAAGAAGATGTATTTTAGATCATCATGTTGAGAGAAAACTCGAGACTGGATTCCCAACATAGGGAATTCCACCAAAGTAAGGACTTATGCCTACATGTATACAATTTGTTGGGTATACGACCAAAGTCCCACATTGACTAGAAGTGGGGAGGATCATGGGTATATAAGGATGGACAAATATCTCCATTGGTATGAGGCCTTTTTGGGTAAGTCCAAAAGCAAATCCATGAGGGCTTAGGCCAAAGTGGACAATATCATACCATTGTGGAGATATGTGGTGTCCAGAGTCCTTACAAGTGGTATCGGAGCCAAGTTCGAAGTTAGCCAAGTGGATGAATCCTCGGAATGCCGAATGAAGGTGGTGGGCCCCGGTAATATCATGATGGGATCCATGGATGAGCAAGCTCTCGAGGCAGGTGGTGCTCCATGTAAGGCATGTGCTTCCAATGCATTGGAGCGGAGAATCTTGGTTGGTAGAGAGTGGACAGATGGATAATCGTTTAAGGGGAGGCTCAATGGTCCTTTGTTCGAGGGGAGGATTGTTGGGTATACGACCAAAGTCCCACATTGACTAGAAGTGGGGAGGATCATGGGTATATAAGGATGGACAAATATCTCCATTGGTATGAGGCCTTTTGGGGTAAGTCCAAAAGCAAATCCATGAGGGCTTAGGCCCAAAGTGGACAATATCATACCATTGTGGAGATATGTGGTGTCCAGAGTCCTTACACAATTGACCTATACTTGCAAGTCAAAACACTCATGGGTCGGGTCCTTACAAACAAGGTTGGAACCTAATAGGAGCTCCTCATTTGCTTGTTAGAAATCATGGATAAGATGGACAATATGGATGATAAACTCAATAAGATTTTCAAGCAAATTTCAAGTACCACTCTGCCATAGTTAGACACTAGCAGGGACTCTCTCTTTCCAGCTTCAACACAAAACCCAACAACATTACAACACACTCACCTTAATTTTTTCTCTACTACTGGTTTAAAAATGTATTTTTTTTCCATGTTAAGCCCTCTCTCTATATTTGTTTTAAACTCTTAGACCCACTAATCAGAAACCACGAGAGTAATCTGAAAATTTTGCTTTATGTTATTGGTTCGATCTCCCAAGTGGCAAACTAGAAAATTCTATCTATGGTGTAACCCTTTTTTTATGTTGTAATAAAAAATAGCTCCTCCAATCTTATAAAAAAAATTACCACATGCACAGAAAACCATAACTAATTTCATGTGAACACTTGTTCATATGACATTTTTTAAAAATTAATCAATTTAATCAAAAGGGAAAAAAAATAAAACACATTAAAATATAACTTTATTATTATTATTATTTGTGACTAGGTTGAGCCTAGGCCAGATCTAGCCTGTTTATTGGATGGAAGAAGAACAATCAACACATAGTGGTATTTTATCATCAGGATTGTGCGAGGCTTGGTTGAACCTGGACACCCCTTGGGATATTTTAATTCCCCTAAAGTGGCTTAGATCCTCAATCCCTCATGAAGTTTGAGCTAGAACCTTGGCGAGAACTAAACCCCACTCAAACCAACTAATCTACACCTTATAGATAAATCAATTATTAGTAATTATAAAATGAATACATATATTAATTAAAGACATATACATTTGAAAAAACATGTAACAAGAAAAACATATTATAGTAAAAATATATAGTAAGAGTTCAATAATACTATGGACAATAATATTTATGTAGATGACATTTTTTTAATTAAATTGAAAAAGTTAAAAAGATATAATTATCTTAGAAAAATCTTAACTTTGCTATTTACTTAATAATTATTAATAATTAAATTAAAATTTTAAAAAACTTTATTTCAAAATAGATACACTCTATAATTTAAAAAATATTTTGTATTATAGCTTTAAAACTTCGTCTGAATAATATTTTAAAAATTAATATTATATATATATATATACATATATAAAAATCAATTATAAAAAATATATAAAATATTAATAACCTATGCTATTATATTTTAAATTAAATAAAATATATATATATAACACATAAATAATCAATAATATATGTAATTTACCAGCTATGTTATATATATATAAATTTATTTTAATCTATAAATATGACAACATAAGTTGTCAATAATTTTTTACAATTGACCTTTGTTGAATTGCCTTCTTACCTAATTCTGTTCCATGGTGTTTAGTCAAGATGTCATCCACATCAACATTAGTTAATATGTTGCCACGTTTTAAACGTAGGAAAAACACTTCCTTTATATTTATTAAATATACAACCATTATACAGTACTAATTACATAGTACTTTGTTTAATTATTGAAAACTAGCGACATAGTGCTTTGTTTAGCTAAGGATTATTTATGTTTGGCAATAGAAAGTTATAAGTTTCTTTTTAATAATTTTTTAAAAAATTTTAGTATTTATTACGAAGTGGAATTAATAAAGTAGAATTATTTATGTTTGGCAATAGAAAGTTATAAGTTTCCTTTTAATATATATTTTAAAAACATTTTAGTATTTATCAAGAAGTGGAATTAATAATAAAGTTGAGTTGTTCGGTACTTGCTTTTCATAAAAGTTTTAAACATTTTCACATGTGTTTTTTCATTAAAAAAAAGATAAATTTGGTTACAAATAATGAATATATGAGAATAAATGAATAAAAAAAGTTTGAAGTTAAGTAAATAAATGATTAGAAATTATATTTTTATTTAAAAGTATTAGATAGTCTTGAGAGTTAGTTTAATTAGTCGAGTCATCATTGTTAAAGTATTTTTTCTATTGAGAGATCACGAATCTAATTTTCTTGACACTCTCAGGGTTAAGCTTTGTGGTTGAGTCGACAGGAAGTGATCCTTTTGGGTGGATTTGCTTGGTACAAATATTCTGTGGACGTAGCGTTCACTGATCTCTAGCGTCGTGAACCACATAGAAAAAAATTTAAAAGTGCTAGATGTGCAATAAATTTTTAATATTAGAGTTATTTATTGAAGTGGTAAGTGCAAGAGGGGTTATTATATTCTCCAAAAGAATAAAAAAATTATTCACTTGGATCTATGCACATCACTAAATAATTAGGTTGAATTTTATGCATTATTACAAGGTTTGAAGATTCCCCTAAGCTCTAGCATTAAAAAATTGAATGTGTTGGGAAACTCGAAGAATGTTTTAAGACATCTCGTCATGAATATCATCTCACACCGTTTTGACCTTGGTGTTAGAATGGGCAAAACATGAATTCGAAAGATTCTCCTATGCTAACTTCTTCCACGTCTTAAGGGGGGGTAACATTTTAGAACATGGTCATGTTACTCAATGAACTTTTTTAAGAATGGGGGACACTATTATCAATGGTAAGTTATACAATCAACCCATCTCAAAACATTTTCATGGAAAATAGATAACTTGTGGGAAGTCTTATCTACATCACTACTACCATAACAAATATTTCATTTGTTGTTGGAATTCTTTCTAGAGTTACGCAAAAGCGTTGTGAAGGAAATTGGTCTCCTGCAAAAAGAGTTTTAAAGTACTTGAAAGGAACTCAAGGCTTTAGAGTAAAATATTCATGGGTGGATGAATTCAGTTTGATTGGATATTCAAATTCATACATGGATGAAGAAAAAGAAAATGGAGTGTCGACTTCAGTTTATCTTATGAATCTTGGATCAATAGCTATGTCCTGGAGGTCACACAAATAGTTAGCTCTAGTGGACTCCATGACAAAGGAAGAATATGTGGTAGTTATAGAAGCAACAAAGGAGATTGCATGGCTTAGGAAAATACTTGAAGATTTGTAGGAGAAATAAGTGAATTCTACTCATCTTTTTGTTGACAATACTTATGCAATCAAGTTGGCAAGAATATTAGATTCCATGATCAAACCAAACACATCAACACAAAGTATCATTTGATTCAATATCATGTAGGGGCCAAGACTATTCATTTAATACATTGTTCCACTAATGAGCAAATTGTAGACATATTCACCAAAGCACTTGGAAGAAAAAAGTTTGAAAATTTTAGAATGTTGTTTGGGCTCACAAACACCTCTTTGACTTAGATGGGGTGGGGAGGGGGGTGAATGCTGGACACATAATCCTTTAGCGTTTTGCATTTGTAAATAAATTGTGAATAATTGAAATATGTAAAGTCACTTCTCGGAGGTGGTTAGGAAGAGTCACATCGTCAAAGGTTATTTCCAATGTTATATACCAATCCACATTAATGCAAAATCATAAAATTAAGGAGTTACTTGACTTGGCCTAATATAATTTTATATCTTACTTAATGTGTTTGGATATAAATATTGCATTAATGAATTGTATCTAATAAATATACTAGCTCATTACAATCTTTTCCATTGTATTAATATAAATCATTGATGTATTTAATCAACTAATGTGACACTTCACAACAACATACACCACAATTAAATAAGAAACCCATTTTAAGATACAAGAACAAATAACCCTTCATTATACGAAATGAAATGACCTAAAGGTTTGTAATATACAAAATATCAAAAAATAATTGTTACGATTGTTGATAACATGTCATTGTGCCAATCAAGACAATATGCCCACATTAAGAAAAACACTTAATTTTTACATACAAACATTTCAAAATATAAAACTTTTAACATTCAATTATATTGATCACCATTCATCATTGAATTATTGTCATTTCTCAAGTTGTTTGCATCCCTCATTTCTTTATCACTTGTAGGAATACCATACTTGTGTTATTTGCAATGTTATTGATGTGCTTGATTTTGTTCTTCGTCTTCATGTTCCATTTGCAAACATAGAAATAAAGTGTAGGAAATATATCTACATTCATAGTACAATATATGTGATTGCATAAATCAATAAGCGTACCAGAACAATTGGTGCTTCATAAATAAGACATGTTCTTTCAAAGTTGTGCCTCATGTTGTCTCTCAACATATTTTATGTTGCCTCCACTCCATACTTTGTTCCTTCAATTTTTGCATGCACTGACATAATATAAATATAAACCAAAGGTTCTTGTTGTTCCAATGTTTAAAAAACAAGGGATGTAAAAAAAATATATATAACTACTTACAAAATGTTCAATTAATCCTTGGTGTTGCATGCCCAAAGTAGTTGGATCCTATGGTGGAAAACGAGGAGTTTTTCACCATTGGGCAAGGTTCATTCCCACGAGGGATTAAATTGAAGACATGAGCGCACCTTCGGGTAGTGGTTGAATGTGTGGGTGCACTTAGAGAGATTATATCCAATGATCTCATGACACATGCACACATAATTGGATTAAATATCACCCCCATGTCATCCAATTTAAGCCCAAAGTAGTTGGATCAAATGGTGAAAAGCGAGGAGTTTTTCACTATTGGGCAAGGTTCAATTCCTATAAGGGCTTAACCTGAAGTCATGGGATCACCCTGAGGTAGTGTTCAAATATGTGGTTGCCCCAAAGAGATGATGATGATGATGATGATGATAATAATAATAATAATAATAATAATAATAATAATAGTAATAATGTATTTTTAAGGTCACAACCAAGCTAGATACTAGATTGGCGTATAAGAGCCCCTTGTTTTTTGGATAAGGAACATGCCTCCAAACAATGATTTTATTACTCTTAAAGTCTATATGGGTGTACAAACTCTAACCCGCTTGAGGTTTGAAATTGTGGCCTATCAGGAGGAAACACATGTGCTTAAACATTAGATTATCTTGTGACCTATGCACATATAATCGGATAAAAGCTCACCCCATGTCCTTCAATTTAAGAAATAATTAAAATTTGAGGCATGCATTTTGTGTGGAATCCACTCTAAAAATACGATCGAAACCCTATACTTTGAACAAACTTACTAGGGTTTCTATGCAACTTAGTGTATGGCATGGGCCTTAGGAGGGAGAAACACTCCCTCCTTCAATGATATGGTCATTGGAGACAATAATATAAACCACTACAATTCCAAACCAAAAGTGGAAAATCCTCTTCTCATTTGTCTGATATAAATGGATAATCAATATATTATGAGAGAAATCAAATTGCAAGTGTAGAGATGAAAGTTGGGAAGTTTCTTGCTAAAGGCAACAATTGATCCAAAGTTCGAGGATAAATTGAAAAAATAAATAATAGAAAATATTCAGTAGATGTAGGATCACGCTCTTATTAGGAAGTTCCTAGGGATTTCACCTTTAGAAAAAAATAACTAACATGGTGGATCCAACAGAAATGGAAGCCAAAAATTCATATCAATCTTCGTCTAGGAGCCAAAGGTTTTTTCACAATTATCTTTGTCAATCTAGAATCAAATGTGCATCTTTGATAATGGATCATATTTTTACAAATTAGTTGGTCTCTATTTAAGATTCTAGATGGAGTGTTTTAGTATGGACAGTGAAGATTTCAAGTTCACACCAATCTATACCGGAATGTATTCATTGCCAAGGGAATTCGGGAAGAAGGGACAACAAGAGGAAACTATAATGCACTAATATATTTTGTAAAAGTCTTAGAAGCCAAAAAAATTAGCTAGATACATTTCCTATGATTTGATTTATGTGTACTTGAACATAGCGGAACCATTGCTAGAATTGATTGACATATACTTCCATGACAAACTCTAGAAGCAAATCATGGGTAACGCGCACATCCCCTTCAGATGTAGGAGATGTCAGAAGTATGGGAACATATTTAAGGTTTTACCTTAATGGTTCCAACCACTCCACCATCTTAATAGGAGAACAAGGAGTTTGCGGGTTCCTTTTCATCCATCCTTGAGAAAAAACCTCGAAACTAATAATAGTTTTTAAATCTTGTCGATCTAAAATTTTTGGGAAGCTAGGAGACAACATAAGTGGCCAAATCAAAGCACCCACATCACCTCAAGTAAGGGCCACATAAATAGTCAACTTTAATAATCTAGATCAAAACCTAAGTAAAAATGAGGAGATACTAGATATATAAAGAAATAACTATGGAAAAAAGGAATCAGAACTAAAACTAGAGAAGTAGAGGACATGGACCTAGAAATGTTAAACTTACCATGAACAATGGAAGCATGGAAAGGCAAAGATCTTAGTTTAATTCCATAGCACTAGGTAAAATGTTTTAAAAATTCCTACCTCAATTTTTCATCTTAAGGCACATAATAGACCCCAGGTATGCATTCCTCTTTCTCTAACCTAGGAGTTCATACTTATTCTTCTAAGGATGCCCCCAAGGCACCTAGAGAAGAAAATAAAAAGGGTCTAAATCAAATCACAAATTTTGGAAGAGAAGGGAGAAGTAATACTAAATTTGAGGAGAATTGAGATTATAATGGATGTTTATCCCTCCAACAACCCTAATCATAAATGAAGATTGTATAATGGAATATTAGGGACCTAATTTGGAAAGGGAATCAAAGTATTGTTGAGAATAAATGGAGGAAAGAAAAACCAACCTTTTTGATGATTCAAGAAACGAAGAACTCCAATGAAAATATAGCCTTAATATCCACTAGATGATGGGAGCAGTGTCAATATGCAACAACAACAACAACACAAGGCTAAGAAAGGGGACTGACTATTATATGGAACCCTTAAGAAATACATGTATTGCACATGTTTTCTTCTTATGTAATATTAAATGTATAGTTTTGACCTATAGATTCAAGGAAAGTCTGGTTCTTATTTAATGTTTATGAACCAACATTGCAAATAGATAAATCAAATACTATAAAGTCGATAAAAAATCTTCAACGACTAGGAGGGAATGACCCTTGGATATTGGGAATACATTTCAATATGATTAAATTCCTATTAGAAAAGAAAGGAGGTATAAGATAAGTATAAGACAACTAGAAGGAGAGGTTGAATTATTTGAAGAAATGATGAAAACCATGAATGTTATAGATCTAGACACCATGAATGGAATATTCACCTAGAATAATAGAAGAGGATGGAGCTCAATAAATAGCCTTATGCCTAAACATATTTTTAATATAAAAAATGTTGATAGAAAAAGGACATTTTTATGGAAGCATCAATTCTACTATGCGAAGGATCAAATCACTTGCCAATCAGTCTATATCTAGAGATCAATATAGGCCCCAAAAAACAGACCCTTCAAGTTCGACAACTTTTGGTTTGCACAACCAAATTTCCAAAATAGAATCAAAGAATGGTCTCTAAAAGAAGATAGCATTAAAGGCCATGCAATGCATAGAATTTAGCAAAATCTCAAATATGTCAATGTCCAAGTCAAGAAATTGAACAAGGAATAATTTGGGAATATATTACAAGCTAGAAAAGAGTCAAACGATAAAATGAGCCAAATTCAAGAGGAAGTAATTCGAGCAGGAAGACTAGACATATTGGTTAAGGTACAAGTCAATCTGCTTTCCCAAATAGAAGACAGAGGAAAACAATAAGAGGTCACGTAGAAGCGGAAATTTAGGATAATCTAGCTAAAGGAAGGAGAAAGGAATACTTATTTCTTCCAAAAATCCATCAGCTGCTACATAGGCATCACAATGTAATAGCATTGGTCAAAGACTAGGTAGGAAATAAACTTTAGGAATACAAGGAAATGGGATCTAAGCTAGTGATATATTTTGGATCTCTCTTAATCGCTCTAAAACCAAATAGGGATGAGGTTGTAAATAATCTATAATGCATCATATGCTTGCCTTATTAACAAACATGAAACATTTCTAAGAAGCATATAAATTGAATAGGTGGAAGTAATGGTTAAAAAAATGCCTAAAAACAAGGTGTTAGGATTGGATGGTTTCATAATTGTCTACTGTCCAATTATTGGACAAGGCCTCTGGGACATGGTTGAGGAATATAGATAAATTTTATAAATTTTCCTAGCATTGGATGCCACATTTTTAACCTTGGCACCCAAACAAGAGAAAGTCGACAATCCAAGTGGTCTTAGAGCCATAACCCTGTGCAATGTGATTTACAAAGTAATTACAAAAGTTATAGCTAATAGATTGAAACCCATTCTACCTCAACCAGTCCCATTGGAATAAATAATCTATGTTGAGGGTCAGTAGATTCTAGACGAGATTATAGTCTCTCACGAAATTATTTTGTTATCGTTCTGTATTTTTGAAGTTGTATGAGTAAATACATTGGAAAACATCAAACCACTTTTGAAGCTAGGATCTTGCCTTGCCAGCTTCAGAGAGGGCTCTCTCTTTATGATTTAAATTGGATTTTAAGTTGATTTTAAGCTAGTTATAACTATGCTTGGTTGTTTGTTTGAAATTGGTTGATTGGTTGGTTGATCTGATCAAATCACTTTCTTTCCATTGGGCTATGGAGTCAAATAAAACTAGATGCTGCACCAAAAGTTAAAAGGAGTAATCACAGGGCAAGCTAGCTAGATTTACCGAATCTTTAAATTAAATTATGGAATGGAGTAAAGGTGTGCTTTAGCATGGATTGAAAAGCAATTAAGAATTTCTCAATCAAACTTTAGAAGAAAACATACAGATTGTAAACGCAATCCAAATAAGGTGTTCAAAAACATATCTTATTTTTCACATCTCCTGTTTTATAATTAGATTTCAGATGCATAACATAAAGAGAATAACAATTAAAACACATTCACAGAAGCAAAAACATCACCAATATATCGTAACACAAGTATCCTATGAAGAGTCTTTTTATTAATGTTGCTCTAGCAACGTGAAAGAGTACAATTCTTGATAGAAAGAGTTGCAATGTTCAGTAACCAACCCTCAATACTTCCACTGAATGAAGTATTTAAAAAAATATACGAAAAGATTACAATTAATGCCTCATTAAATGGAAATCTATCATTAACTTAAAACTAATATAAATGAAATAATGTGATCAAAAGAGATGAATCTGGTGAAGTGATCTGGACATATGGCACTGCTTTGGTGGAGAACAGTTGCTGAGTGGCCACTATTCGAGTGTTGCACTGTTAAAGCTAACCTATTCTTTTAATCCTAGAATTCACACAACTTATCCCACCGCTCCTCATCTGGAATGGAAATTTTTGTTACCTTGTGGTAGATCTCATCTACCTCGGTATATAGAGTGAAAGTGGGTTTTACTAAAAAAATGTGTTTTTATCTCATGTTGGATGAAACTCATGTTGTTAATAGCTTCATGAAAATCTCTTCCTGTCATAACACCTTTGATGTAGCAAGACTTGGCTGTATCCTTTGCAATGTCTTGAAGCTTCTTCTTGTAATCTTCCCTGGTCATCAATTTTTCATTGATCACAAATAAAGAAGGCATACCCTTCTTATTTAATGCTTATATTCTAGTGAAAAAACTGTTAACTGCTACCTCTAAAGTGTGAAATTTCTCTGTCAGCTGCACAACCAAGTTCTTCTTTGTTAGAACTTTCTTTATTTCTAAGATTGTTTATGTTATGTCATATACTGCCAAATCATCCAGCTCATATCTGTTTTTGGAATTGAGAAACATTATGATGTTGTTGGCTGTGGCAGACATTTCTCCCAATACAACATTGATAGTGGAAATGGTTTGCTTGGCTTTATCCATCAACTCTTTCTATTGAAATATAATCTTGATACATGGCCATATTTCATCTATTTATTCAATGATGTTGTTCCATATAATTTCTTTGACTTGGGCCAATGTGTGGCCAACAAAGGATTTAGTTGCTGATTTCCTCCATATTTCTACCTAGTTTTGAGCTCTCTACAGCTCTGTTGCATGGAAAGTCTCAGCATTTGTCTTCTGATATTGTAGAAGATTTACTTGAGCCTGCAATCTCTTGACTTCTTTAGTTTGGAGAGACATGTTCTACACTGCAGTTGCTAACTGATCTGCACCAGCCCCTGTGCTTATTGTAGAAGATGTAGATGTAGGAATGGCTGTGATACGTAGTGCTTCCAAAGGGACAACAACCATTTTGGCAGCTTGCTCCTTTTCTTTGCTTATCTTCTCCATCTCTGTCTCCATTTGATTCAATTGTGCACTCTGCTCCATGATGAGCTTCATCATGTCTGCCTTTTGTGTCTATGTTTCTTCAATGTCCTTGGCCAGAGTATCTTCTGTGGCTGGTAACTTCAACTGCTTCCTTAATGCTGCTATGTCTAACTTCTTTTTCCTTACAAGCTCTTCTGTAGCATTGGTGTTTGCAAGGTCATTACCTATTTTGATCACCAAGTCCTCCAAAGCTTTAATCCTGGTGTCTTTGGCAAGTGCAGATACCTTTTCCATCTTTAATTGTGATTTAACATTGGCTAATGTAACCTGCAATTTAGACAAACTCATAGTAGTGTTAGTGAAAGTGGAAAAAATCATTTGCCTAGTCTGCTTGTGCATCTCCATTTGGTCAATAGGATGTATGTCTTTCACATCAAATTCAAAATTTGTCTTCTTGTAGTCTGATGCTGCCTTGGGCTGGGGAACTTGTGCTTGGAGAAATTCCATCTGCATTTTACCTTTTTCTGAATCAAAGGCTGACAACGACCTACTTTGAGAACTGGAAGTCTGCTTCCAGAACTGATTGTAAGTGTTGATCTTCAAGGTCTCATTCCTCACTTTAATTTCGTTAAAAATGTCAAATATACTCTTTTTTGTCTCCCCTGTGGTAGATGTGTTGGTCTGCATAAACTGCTGTTGATATTGTGAAGCTGTGGAGATAGTGGGAGACAATGTGTTCTGATCACCCACTAATGAGGAAACAAGTGGCTCATTAGTGGTGATAATATTCTCCAGCTCTGAACCCTTGCTTAGGCTTAGTTTAGAATTGAGCTTGGCCTTCTTTCTATACATGATTTTGAAACCTTCACTGGAAATATCAGTCCCTAAAGGTGACTCTTCTTCCCAGCTTTTCTTTGTTGTTTTCTCCTGTGATAGGAGTCTGTATTGTGGAGGATGACACGAGCTACTCCTCGACCTCTTGTAGGGTGTTCTCAGTCCATTCTAGCTGGTTTTTATACTTCTCTATCTTTGGTCTGGATATGTGGAAATAAGCAGTAGATTTATTCTCTACCCTTAACTTAGAGATGACTCCTAATGGATCATATGACCATGTGAAACTAAGGCTGAACTGCATCTCTTCCAGTAGCTTATCTGCTTCCTCCCCTGCTGCCCTGCTGTTGCAAATGAAAGGCCCTATTTGTGTTTTAATTTTGAATTGGGACTTCTTCTTGGCAGCTACAAAGTGGATCTCATCCATATTAAGCATTTGCATGAAGTATTCTAGAGAAAAAATCCCCATTGGGAGGAATTTTGGTAGCTTATAAGGGGTAAGCTCACACCCAAATATCCTTAGTTTTGTATAATTCTGATAGAGGTACCAATCCCCTGTCTGGACTTGGTTTGATAGTTGCGAAAATTTCTTAATTTCTTCACTGATCCTTGCCTCTGTCCTGCTGCTTAGGAGACCGAGTGTTGGATGTACAAACATCTCTATGAACTGTTTGTATGAAAAGTCCTTTTGTTCCTTCATCACCAATGTAAGATGACTGACTGTTGATTTCCTTCTTCATCCAGCTTTTGTAAGGCAAGCTTGAGGTTGTCTCCCTAAAAATGTAAGAACATATAAACTAACACAAAAGCATACTTGAATACCTCCTTAGTATGGAATTTGATAAACTTCTCATGGATAGAGTCTGCAAGAAATTGGCTAAAGTTAAAGTGATGGAAGGCTTGGAATCTGCAGAGAAAATGGAAAGGAATCCTATAATTGCCTCATTTACCCACTGATCTGAGTAATAGCCAAGGAGGTAAGAGATGTCTGTGATAATTTGCTTGGCTCTCTCAGGGAAAATAGAGGATGGATAGGGAGGATTTTTCTTGGGTAATGGGGCATCTTCAGTTAAGAATAGTTCAAGGGTTTTGGCTCTTCTAGAAAAGTCTAGCTTCTGATACAATTCGATAAGTGCCTCATGGGAAAAAGGAGTAATATTCTCTGCTGTAGGGGCCTGCGTCATTTGGTCTATAGCTTGAGGAGTGATAGCGAACAAAATTTCTCCAGTGGGGGCAATAATAGCTCTTTGGCTTGGCAAATAACATGCATGATATTTCCTAACAAATTCAGGGGTGTTGTGGGTATAGGGAAAGATATAGTGGGGCAAATTAGATTCCCATAGTTGAATATCATCAGACTTATCTATATATTTGTCCTCAAGCCAACAATACATCTCAAAAAGCTCCAATTCACAGAGAGTTTCATGGATCTTATAGTTTCTGTCTGCCAAAGGGATGTGGTGGAAATCAATGGGAGGGTGGATCAGAGGACTGACGGGTTCTTCTAGTCCCTTTTATTTTGGAGGCATGATTGGATAAAGCTGAGGACAATGGTGAAATCTGATTACAAGCTTACAATATGTAGAGAGGGCTTGGGATTTGCAGACAAAAACATAGGTAATGGCTTGAAATTGAGTAAGCGGGCAATGTCCACGGTCGGGTGAAATTGTTGGAGTTCGATATAGCAAGCCTATAACAGGATAAGGACAATGGAAGTGTGAAAATCAGTAACCGATGAATGAATTAAAGGAAGGATTATATAACATTCTGGTTTTCCTGTTGAAGGTGGCGCAGGTTCGTTGGATTAACGGTTAAACCATTTAATTGTTTAACAACTTAATTTTGGAGGGAGCGGAGGTGATGGGTGGGATCAACGGGTAGATGACATGGCGGAGGGTGAGTGGTGGGAGCACAATGAATAGAGGAGTGGTATCAGGAGGTGGAGAAATTGCTTTTCAGAGGGGGGAGGGAGGTGGTTAATGGTTTCACCTGAGGGGGGTGCGAAATCATCTGGTGTTGACACATTGCAGCAGGCACGGTTTTGAATACCACCCATTTCGGACCCCTCCCAATGCTAAAGTTTGGATGGTGAGGGGCGACCGAAACACACTGTGGGTCGTCGAATGTTGGGAGGTGGGCGAAGATGAGGGGAGAAGTGGCAGGGTGTTAAGGTGATGTGACGAGGAATATGGCGGGGTTGGGAAATATATTTAATGCATAGCAGGGAATGGTTGGAGTGTATGGTGGGGTAATGAAACTTAGGAATAGGGGAGTGGACGAAAATATGAGGGAAGGGGTGAATTGGGGTGTTAAAATTTAGGAATAGGGCATTAATATACCAAAAATTAATTGATATATTAAACTTTAGAGTAAAACTTTAATCCTTCACCTTTTTCTTCTGCACATGAAAATAATATTTGACATTTGACTTTAGGATAAAATCTTCATGTTTTTCCTCTAACCACCATAATGCTTCTACCTACCCTTTTGCATTTACATTCTTTTTCTAAGCTAACATTTTCTCTTCTTGCTTTGCATGGTGCACTTAAACTAGCAGACCCAAATCGTTCTTCTTTTATGAAAATCTACCTTATCCTATCACTTATTTCACCATTGACTCAGATTAAACTATTGAGTCAGTTTTATTTCTACCTAGCTATTGATTTACCAAGATTAAACTGTTTGGTAAATCTTCATTCACTAACCTATTAAATAGAAATTTAAATGTGTTCAATCATGATTAAACTATATGATTTGAACATAATTCTAGTCATTGTGGCATTCAAGAACAATTTGCACACAACCTTATTTAATAATGAATTAAAAGAACTAACTTATCCATAGTGGCACTAGACTTGCAACACTTCCAATCTTATTTTCTATTTTTTCTTTTGTGGGGTTCATATTTCCTTTTTTCTTATTCATTTTTTTTTAACATACCCTCTTGTCATTTTCTTTTTTCATATTTTTGGAAATCATTTGAATATTAAAATTATGTACAATATGAAACAAATACAAAATACTCAATCACCTTGAGATCCTATAATTTATAGGACCCTAACATCTTTTACTCCTTAAAAAGCACAAAAAAAGTGAGAAATGTTAGTCAAACTAGACCTATCAAAAGCATTTAAAAAACTCAACTAGTCATACCTCTTCCAAGTCTTGTTAGCTTTCGATTTGCTAATGATTTTATTAGTTGGATTAAATATTTAATTTGCTTTTCTTTTCTTTTAGTGCATTTCAATGGATCCCTTGCTCAGACTTCCTCCCCTTTCATAGGAATCCTCTAGGGAGATCCCCTATGTCCCTTCCTCCTTTTTCTAGTAGTTGGAGGACTAGGAAGAGATCTCTTATTTGAAGAAAATGAAAGGGATACGATTATTTGGAGAATATATACTCATCTCACATCAACAATTTGTTGATGATACTATGTGCGTGGGCACCCCCATTGCAAATGAAGCTAGATTTATTCTCAAAGCCATGGAGGATTTATTGAGTGCTTAAAATATGGATATCAACCAAACTAAATCTCATATTTTCTTTTTAACATGCCTCTTTCATGATGTGACCTTATTGATAGGATATAAATATTGTAAGCTTCCATCAAAATGTTTAGGAACTCTGTTATTGGATAGCTCCTTGAAAATTGAGCCATGGTTAGAGCTAATAAACAAGATGAATAAAAAACTAGCGAGCTAAACATTCCATTCTCTTAGCATAGTACGGCTAGTTGGTTCTTTTGAAATCAGTTATCCAAGCCCTCCCATACTATCTCTTCTCAACAATGATGGCTCACATCTCCATTATGAATACCATTCAAAAGATTCAAATATCATTCCTCTGGGGAGAAGCGAGAAAGGAATGGAAATGGGCATTGGTAGCATGGGATAAGCTTTGTCTCCCTAAAATAAGAGGTGGTCTTGATTTACATGACCCTAATGTACTAAGCATAGTCACGGGAGAAAAGTTATGATGGTGATGGAGATCAAGCCCTATGGAGAGAAATTTGGAATCATAAATATAACAATGGAATCCCCCCTAATCAACTCATATGGACACATTTTTCCCAACCAAGATCTTTCATATGGAATCCAGATAAGAAAGGCATAAATCTTATTCAATATCATTTCTTCTGGGAAATCAAAGGTGGAAACACGACCCTTTTTTAAGAGTATTATTAACAAAAACTTCCAAAACTCAATATATTGGATGATTTATATGAGTCAAGAAACAACATGAAAGCAAACGATGTGCATACAGTGCAAAGTAATAGGCACAAAGCAATTCTGACAACGAATGGAGATAATGGCTTTAAAGAGAAAAATAATAGTTGCATTCCATAGAGCAAGAAAGACATTTTTCTTGGCACTCTTTGTAACAAAGACTGATTCTCTTCTCATAAGACCCAAACAAGCTTCGATGGGGCCACTAATTGAGAGGATCCTTTCCATCAAGGAATACTATAACTTGGAAGTCATGTTAAATGAAGTTAGAGGAGGAAGGGTGTTGCCATATTTAGCAGGTGCACTAAATTTGGCGGAGAGACCCACAAGTGGGGTCAAGGCACAATTTACCTTTTTCTATTTTTTTTTGACTTTTTAAATTTTCCTATAGTAAAAAAATTAGATCGATCTCAACCGTCCAAGGGAAACATTCGTGGCAGTGGGTGGTCCAAGTCGACATCTAAGAGGGAAAAAGGGCACAAAACTTAGTCATTATGCACAAGACATCTTAGTGTTCAACTCAATGATAGAGAGAACAATTCAACTCAATTCTAGGGTTTTAGATCAGTGTGGAAGAGGTAGATAAAGGAGGTCGAGTAATCCATAATCACTTCCATCCATTCACATACCTCTTCATAGACCGAGATAATTATGCAAAGGAGGTTGTATAGGTAGTGCGAGTCTATACCAATGCGCAAAAAAATAGGCAAAGAATGTTTGTAGTGCACAAACAACTGAGTAGAGGGCTTGTAGAGAGAGAAAGGGAAGTTTTCCATCTTGAATCTAATATCATATTTTACCGGGTTGAACAATAAAACACCAATATTATAGGTTTTCCCTAGATTGGGGTTTCCTGGGTAAATTTATTGTATATTGTATTTATGTGTGTCTTCATCTATTACTATTGTTTTCCATTGCATGAAAATTAGAAAACTCAACATATTTGTGGGTTAAAAGTTAAAGTTCAATTTTTTGTTCTTTCCTTGGTTACAATTCACAGATTAATTAATTTGGTTTTAGAAATATAACATGGTATCACAACCAAGTTTCAGAGTGGAGACCAACACTATGTACATGTGCATATCATTCCAGTAAAGGGTCAAAACACAACCTTTACTAGTAAACCAGAGCATTAGGGTTTTTGGACAAATTCAACCAACAAGATGTCGTACCAAGGGTTTGAGACCGGAGCACAGTTTGGAGGGAGCAACAAATTTCAACTCATGGAAGGAGAGAATTTATGTGGTGCTTGAGGAGTAGGGTGTGAAGGATTTTTTGGAGTACCCACCAACTACAACAACTGACCCCCAACAATTGGCTCAACACAAAAAGAACAATGCCAAAACGAGAAGGCTCATTCTTGAGGGAGTCAAAGACCACATAATTCCACATATTTTTGGCAAGAATATTACTAAGGAAATGTGGATAACGATTATGAACCTTTACCAAGGCACAACTGAATCCAAAAAACTTGTGCTCAAGGACAAGTTGAGAAACATCCAAATGGGTAAGTCTAAGCCCATAGTTTCCTATCTCACCAGATTCACCCAGGTGAAGAACGAGTTGGCCAGTGTGGGGGTGACAATACCATAAGTAGGTTTGGTGAGCCTTGCGCTATTAAGGCTTAAAAAATCACGAGATAACTTCCAAGATACAGTGAGTGGCAGAGAGAAGCTTCTAGACTGGGAGCAGTTGTGGGGTGACTTTGTTTAGGAGGAGATTACGAGACATGCTAGATATAGAGCTCATGTTAAGAATGAGGAAGAAGATAACTTTTCCCTAGAGGGAAAAAGGGGAAAGGCCAAAGGAATGAAGGGAATAAGAGGGGTTGAGTAAAACTCCAAAGGAAAGAAAGAGAAGAAGGATCTCAGCAAAATAAAATGCTTCTAGTGCCATCAGTTTGGACACTACACCACCAAGGTCCATAGAGGGAGAAGGGGTCCCAAGAAGTACCAAGTGATATCTTTGGTAGAAGTGGACAAGTTTAGTTCCAAGTTTGAGAAGTATTTCTCGCTTATAGCTTGCATGGAAAGCTCTATAGCCAACAATGTATGGTACATTGACAATGGAGAATCCAACCATATGACTGGGAATAAGGAATATTTTAGCTTGTTGATAGATAAGGACATGCAGTTTCACATTGAGCTAGGAGATGATGGCAGGTACTTGACCAAGGCATGGGTACTGTTAGACTTGAGAGGGAGTTTGGTAACCCTCTTCATCTCGAGGATGTACTCTATGTTCCAGGCATTAAAAAGAATCTTTTTTATGTTTCAACCATATAGGACAAGGGTTATGAGGCCATTTGCAGTAGAGGAAAGACCTACCTCAAAATCTTAAATTATGGAGCTATGAATCAGATTGGTGTGAGGGTGAAGAACCTTTACAGGTTACATTTTGAGACAACCATGACCTTGAGTAGTAGTAAGGAGGGTCGTGAGAAAGGTAGAGACCTTGGGGAGATATGGCATAGGTGTATGGGCCATTTACACAATGAAGCTCTGAAAATTATCAGGGAGATAGACACTAGGTTTCCATAGTGCAACACAGACCAACTTGACATGTGCAAATGATGCACACTTGGAAAGTATGCCAAGATGTCCTTTCCCATAAGTGAAAACAGAGCCAATGATATCTTGGACTTGGTTCATTCGGACATATGTGGTGGATTCTCTTCTCCATCCCTCATGGGATACAGATAATATTAAGTCACCTTCAATGACGACCATTCGAGGAAGACGTGGATATTATTTATGAATATGAAAGATGAAGTGTTCTTAAAGTTCTATGAGTTAAAAGCATTGTTGGAGAACCAGACAAGAAATAATGTCAAACCATTGAGATTAGATAATGGAGGGGAGTACATATCTAATGCCTTCAAATATTTTGGTTCCAAGGAGGGCATTGGGAGAGACCTCACCACACCCTATAACCCTCAACAAAATGGGGTGGTAGAATGAAAAAACAAGAGTATTGTTGGAGAACTTAGGGCCATGTTGCGTGACCAGGGGCTGCCATTATTCCTTTGGGAAAAGGCATGCAACACTACATTTTATTATAGAACAAGATTCCACATAAGGTGGTTGGACGAGTTACACCAGAGGAGGCATTCACTGGAAAGAAACCAAATTTATCACACTTCTAGATTTTTGGTAGTGTGGTTTACTACCATACTCCCTCAAAGAGTCAGAAGAAGTTGTAGCCTACAACTAAAAAAGGCATTTTCATGGGCTATAGTGTAACACCCTCCTCCCAAATTTACCCGAGTTAACCAGTCCACTGGGGTAAACATGTGATGAGAGGCTACTACAATATGATTCAACTCCCCATGTATAATCAATGAAGTGGAACTGACACAACACAACCAATCTAACCTTCTGCACCTGTCACAAAACCTACAGGGGCCAACCAACCATTCCAAGTGATCAACCCCTTAGACAACTTGACACTTCACAACCCTAGAGCCTGATTCGCTCCCATGACATGGGCATGCATATGACTGGGGACTTCTAGTTGCTCTCACGACATGGGAATGCAAGTGTCTGGGGTATTTTTTCAGCTAGTTTTGATCCTGTGACCCTGGATTCTTTGCCACTTTTTCAGGGCCAAGACTTAGGCCATTGCCAAGAACTCCATGAAACCTTCAAGAATGAAAAGTAACATCAAGACAATGATACAAATGCAAATTATTGAAAAAATACTTGACTGGACCCCTACTAGCCATGACAGGTGTCAAACATGTCACAAATATGCAATCTCTAGGTCATAAAAACAAATATGAGCATAGGGGTCTCATACTTATATGAGAATCACTAAGAAGCATTGATGCCTTGTCACATTACCTACATTATCATATATTAGGCCATATATTCATTGTTCATTCATTTAAAAATCAAAACATGATGAGATCCATACATCATTGCTATCATAAAACATACCCATAACCAGCATATAAACAACATAAATAATAAGGATACATCAGACATAAATGCCACATATGAGCCAATACATTTTCTCATAAAATATCAAGGAAAGGAACTCTTATTAATGAATGCAAAATCCAACAAGGTATGGGACTTCCATGAATCACCTGACCATAGATTGGCTGAACCAAATCTTTCATCAACCAATTACCCTCATGCCATATTTCAAGCATGAATGTGGGACTCATAACCAAAAATAAACTAGGGCTTTCCGAGGCTACACCACCTCACCCTCATTAATAGAACCAGGCTTTCCCACAATCCTCACCAGATCATTAGGCCAAAACAAACATGGATGCCATCGGAGTTTCTCCACCTACGTCGTGAGGAATTTTCCTATCTCCTAGTCTCTAGGCTTTACTGCAATCCACTCCAGATCACTAGGTCCTAACCAAGACTCTAGTCTCTAGGCTTTATTGTATATCCCATCCTGGGATTCCTAGGCCCAATCGAGACTCCACCCTCCAGGATTTATCGTATATCCTATCCCAGGATTCCTAGGCCTGATGGAGAGAACCCACCTCTTGGCTTTATTGTATATCCCGCCATTCAATGGTTGAGGATTCCTAGGCCCACTAAGGTAACACAAACTCTGGCTTTACTGCAACCCATATTCTAGTTCAGGGGTCACTAGGCTATGTTTTCTTTCTTTCAAAGATCCACCTCACTCAGTTTTGAATCCATCGGTAATCCAACTCAACCAAAACACATGAGAACGCATCACACCATGGCTATTCAGAAATGGCAAGGCAAGGCCGAAGAACACTGTCATACCTAGAAAAACCCATGCCCATGACAACAATAGAACTAAGAACACGCATGCATAACCATGTATGCCAAAACTAGTAAGGAAATCATACATGCAAATCGATAACTGAAACAAATCGCACTGTAGCTGCTTGATCCTGCTCTTCCTTGCTTGATCTTTGCTTCCCTTTTGCCTTATTTTCTCTTCTTGATCCAATGCTAGAGTGCTTTAAGAAAACTCTAAGTGTCCAAGAGTGTGTGAGAGAAAATAGAGAGAGAACTCCAAAAGTGAACTGATAAAAGGTACCAACTAATCCTTAGAAGTCTTTTTATTAATGAGGCATCTATTTTCTTCAATTTTCCACTATTTTCCTTCATTTTTCTCTTCAAATGCAACCTGTGACCTTTCACCTTCCTTTTCTCCTAATTTACATTAATTTCATAAATAAATTGCCAAAAATTCCATTTTTCCTTTCCAAATCCTTTGCTAATTTCCTTAGCCATTATAAACCAAATGAACACCCACACTAGGATGTTTTTCTCAACATTTAGCTTGAAATATGTGTCCCATGACCTTGGTTATTATTTTTCCTTTATTAACTTTATTACATGGAATTTTCACCAGTGCCATTACATACAGTGAGACGTCCAAGGCATACAGGGTATACATACCAACACAGAGGAAGACATTTATTAGGCTTGATGTCAAGTTTGAGGAGAAAAAGGCTCTTATGAAGTCCTTAGAGAATCAACAAGTTACAACATAAGCAGAGGATTTGTTAACTCCTAAGCAGGAGGCTCATCCAACCCCTCAAAAACACATAATATGCAGTTGTTGAGTAGGTCATACAACAGTTAGTTGGGGAGCTTGCACAGGAGCAAAATAAGAGAGAAGAGTGAGCAAGGCCCACTCCTATAGTGACACCTAACACAAATAGGAGAAATATTATAGGGGATAATTTGTTAATTTGGGAAGCTTAGGATAGGGCAAGGGCACCCAACTCTACATTTAGACATAGTAAACAACCTTAGAGATATTCCAGTTTTATGGATTTGATGACTGAGGCCATAGACACATAGCCTTATAGCTACCAAGAGGAAGCCTCTCAGTAGGTTTGGTGTGATGTTATTGTGGAAGAGTACTCTTCCATCATGCAAAATGATGTTTGGGAGATCATGCCAAGCCCAAAGGGTAGATCTGTGATGGGTTCCAAGTGGGTCTACAAGATTAAATAGGAAATTAATAGGAGTGTGGAGAAGTACATGACCAAATTCATAGCCAAAGGGTTTTCTTAGGTGGAGGGAATTGACTATGATGATACTTTTGCTCCCGTGGCCCATTATCCATCCATTAAGACCATTATAACACTTGTATCTTAGAGGGGGTGGAAGATCCATTAGATGGATGTGGAGACTACCTTCCTTAATGGTGTTATTGAAGAAGAGATTTACATAAAGCATCTAGAGGGGTTGGTGGCACATAGTAGGGAGACACATGTGTGCAGGTTCAAAGGATATTTTTATGGGCTCAATCAGGTCCATTGAGTGTGGTATTCATGCATTGATAACTATCTTATGGGACTAAGCTTCACCAAGACTGAAGTTGACCCTAACCTGTATTATATTATGATTGGAGGGAAATCTGTCATTCTTGTGTTGTACATAGATGACCTCATACTTACCAGGGACGAGAAGCTCATCAGTGATTGAAAGAAGGATCTTGCAACAAAGTTTGACACTAAGGATATATGGATCATGCACTATTTCCTTGGCTTGGAGGTTTGGAAGGAGATGGGCAGATTTTCTTTGGGACATGGAAAGTATGGTCTAGATATTCTCAAGAGGTTCTACATGCAAGATTGTAGGTCCATGGACATGACTCTAGTGATGAATTGAAGGAATATAGATGTTAAAGAGTAAAGTGAGTGGATACCACTCTCTATAGGAAGCTTATTAGGTCATTGATGTATTTGGTGAAAAAATGACCTGGTATTTTCTATGCAGTAAACCAGTCAAGTCAATTCATGGTAGAGCGTACTAGTTTACATTTTGTTGTTGATAAACATATTCTTAAATACCTCAGGGACACAATGGATAATGGTTTGATGGAGTGAAGTTGGAAGGATTCACAGATGCATATTGGGCAGGAGGTTCCACGGACATAAAGAGTACTTCAATTTGCACCTTCATCGTTGGGTCAACAATTGTTTCCTAGTTCAACAAGAAGCAGAGATCAATGGCAACAAACTCAACAAAGGCTGAATACATGTCTACTAGTTTGGAAACTTGTGAGGCCATCTGGTTAAGGAAACTCTTGTTGGCTCTTATGTCAGAGGTTGGAGAGTATAATCATTCACTATGATAGTCAGAGTTGCATCAAGCTCTCTGATAATCCAGTGTTTCATGACCGCTCCAAGCACATCAAATCAAGTATCATCATATCTAGGTTGTGTTTAGAGCCAAGATCATACTTTAGTACATTCCTACGAAAGAGTAGAAAACATACATATTGACTAAGGCTATGCCTAGACGAAGTTTTGTCTATTTTAGGGACAAATGGGTGTTGTTCAGAACACCTTCCTCTCTAAGAGGGAGTGTTAAATGAAGTTAGATTAGGAAGGGTTCTGCCATATTTAGCAGGTGCACTAAATTTGGCAGAAGGACCTAAAAGTGGGGCTAAGGCACAATTTACCTTTTTCAATTTGTTTTAGACTTAGGAAAATTAAAATTTTCCTATATTAAAAAATTAGATCATCTCAATTGTCCAAGGAAATCTATTTGTGGCAGTGGTGGGCCCAAGTCAAATTTCAAGAGGGACAAAGGGTGCAAAACCTGGTCACTATGCACAAGACATGTTGGTGTTCAGCTCAGGGAGAGAGAGAAGGGTTCAACTCAACACTAGGGTTTCAGATCAACATGAAAGAGGCAGAGAAAGGAGGTCAATTCAACCAGAATCACTTCCAACCATTTGCATACCAGTCTAGGGGTCGAGATAATTACATAGAGGTGGTCATACAAGTAGTGCAAGTCTGTACCAGTGCACAGAAAAGAGGTAGAGCGCTTTATAGTGCACAAACAACCGAGTAGAGGGCTTGTAGAGAGAGAAATGGAAGTTTTCCCTCTTGAATGTAATCTTTTCCTTAAGCATTTTTTTTTGAGATGAACAATAAAACAACATGATTGAAAATTTTCCCCAAACTGGGGTTTCCGGGGAAAAGTTATTGTGTATTGGTTTTATGGTGTGCTTTTCTTCACCTATTGCTTTTGTTTTCCATTGCATGCAAGTTAGAAAACTCAACATATTTTTGGTTTAAAAATTAAAGTTCAGATTTTCATTCTTTGCTTGGTTAAAATTTACAAACTAGTTAGTTGGGTTTTATAAATCTAACAGGTTAGACTAGAAGATCACACCAAGGCATAAATTTGGAATATCATAGAGGGGAAAAACCTCTATCCTAATATATATATATATATATATATATATATATATATATTCATATATTCCACTTAAAGGAAAAAATCCTACCTAGACTTTGATAGGGGTAAATGACCTGGGCATAGTCAAGGGGTCATCTTCAATATGTGGTCTCAATTAGACCTCACGCCATTTGGGATAAGAGACCTATCCAAATTCTGGCCCGATAACCATTCTTGATTTTCAAGAATGTTGTGATATCTAGACAATCATCACAACAAAGGGGATGCCAATTTTAAGCTAAACTATGTAATGCACTATGATGAAAATGAGCTAGCTAGTAAGGGAAGATTTGAGAGAAGTAGGAAACAATGTTCCAATAAACACAAAAATACATAGGAAAGGAAATAATTATTTGTAATCCAAGACAATAAGCAAGCATTTAACTTGTTAAAACAAATGAAGAATAGTCAACATTTAGATCTAACAAGTGCTCATAAGTAAAAACGACATAACTAAAACACTAAATGAGTAATAAACACCATTTAGTTTAAGAAATAGTCCATAAACATAGCAACATACATCCCACAAAGCACACACATACATTAAAAATTTATGAATAGTTGGAAACATGAACAATATGCATGAAGAAACATTTCTCCAACACTGGCCTTTCAAGGATTCTGCTTATTAGGCATGAACTCATAAGCGCAACTTCCTAATTATGGTCTACATGTATATCAATAAAACAAAAAAATTGTAAGTACAACAAGTTCCTATAATGAGAACTAAAATTAAAGCATTAGGAACCCTTTCTTATGAGAGCATTACAAAATTTATAGATATGAATTTATAATTGTTATTCATGACTATCATGTTAGTTAAAACCATTCAACTTCTCCTAAATACAAAATACAATAAAATGCTTTATTATATCTCATCGCTAAGACTAAAAATTACTAGAACTTGATTGGATATTCAAGAGGGATATTTAGTTGTTTTTGCAAATATGTCACCCAAGTATGATCGCAAGGATTTATCATCAGAATTCTGTTGGGTAGGAAACTCTCCATGGTGACATGACATTCAATTGTGCTATAAGAGATGATTAGGATATATCTCTTCAAGGAGACTATAAATTGATTCAACACTGTGTGCTGCTTTAGAAGGTCACCAAGATTTTATCTAAGGTTTTCCTTAGTGAGTTTGCTAGTTAAGACACTAAAGGAAAATTCGTTTGCATTCAATACTTCATCTAATTCCCTGTTTACATGTTATAAATTAATTAATGAAGCAATGAAATACACAAAATATTGTGGAAACACAATATAGAAATGCATAAAACAAGAGAGACACAAATATACATGGTTCACCCAATTTGGGCCATGTCCACAAAGAAACAACCAATCTTTCCTTTTATATTATCCAACAAAATGAAGAGATACAAACTACAAAAGGTCCGCTATAATTTCCTCTTTTCTCTCACACATCCTCCTCCTCCTCTCTCTTTCTCGCTCAGAATAATCATCCAGAGCCAAAATAAATTTCCCTCATATAAACCGAGGATTACCTTCTAGGGAAAAAAAACCCTAAATTAACATAACTTTTACCGTCAAGTCATTTGCCTAATGAATGGTCTATATTGACTATGAAATTATAATATTTTACAAGGAAAAATTTCATCTATTTTTATCTTCGAGGTTTCCCCTGAACCTCTTGCCAGGGGGGGCTCATAATTTCTTTTGCCGCCCCCCCCCCCCCCCCCCCCCCCGGCCCACCTTAGGTCCCGTGAGACGATTAAATGGGAAAGTTTCCGCCCCGTTAAGAACAAGGATCCAACCAACTGAAACAAAAACTGCTAAACAATTAGGAAGATAATTAGGCTACACACCTAATATTCACATCCTCATTAGGTTTGTCTTATCCTTGGATCCCAATTCAAGCCAACTTATTCATCTTAATAATCCTTTCTGTCATGGAGTAATGTTTATTGAGCCACTGATTGAGCTATGTACTTCTCCAGCTTTCCTTGAATCTTAGAGCTCGATTGATTGCTATATAATCATAGAGTAACTCTTGTGCATGGATTCTTAGACCTTCAAATAGGGCCTCAAGGTATTCTTTTGGCCACTCCCCTAGTTGATTAACAACATTTAACACTCCTTATAACGCAATGCCTATTTTCTTGGTGAGTTCCCATAGGTGAAGAAGTTGAGCTAAGATCTTATGTACAACTTGCAAACCATGATATACTTATAATACTAGGGATTTGTATGATTCATGTGCTTTTGATGCACATGCCTTTTATCCTTCAGCTTTGATGTTGGCCAACTTTTTTGTCTAAGTTTCTTCCTTCAACGAACTAACTTGTTGTCACAACTCAAATATCTTGACACCTTTTCTTTCCAATCGTTCTAAGTGTTGTTTCACATTCCTCTTAATGACCCAAGAGAGTTTTCTACCTACAAAGGCCATGGCGAGAGGATCCTTCTTCATATTAGGCACTATAATCCTCTTAATAGTGATCTATATTGGCGGCAAGTGTGCAATGACTTAAGTATTCTTGACATGATCCAAAATTTATCTCAAGTTGCGGTCAAACCTAAACTTGTTTAGATTGATCACCTTATTTTTATTTGTCGGTGTGATGCCCAAGTCTACCACTGGAAGATTTCTTCCTAAAATATTTGTGATTGTTGGTGGTGTTGGGGAAACCTCCATTGCAGTTGAATCTTGTTGAGTGTTTGGTTGTGCTTTTGCTTTTTGAGCCAAGAGATCTTCCTCCTTTGCCTTGGCTTTTGCTTCATTTTGCATCCTCTTGTATTTTTCTTCTTGTTTTCTCTTTTCTTTTTCTTCTTTGCACTTTCTCTTTTCCTCCTCAGCCTTTCTTATCTCCTTCATCTTTCTTCTCCAATCCTTTTATTTTCTCATTTCTTACTCCTTTTTTCAGATTACCAACTTTTGAGTTTCTTTAGAAACCTTTTGAGCTACATGGGTTGCTTCTTCTTCCTACTTCTATTGTTCTTCTTATTCCATGTGGATTATTGCCTATAAAGTAACTTGTTATTGGGCCAATATTTTCTTTGTATATTGAACTTGTTCCTCTCTTATAGTGGTAGGGGTATAACTGATTCTTTTCGTAAATACTGCAAAATTTATAGCATTCTTTAGTTGCTCTTCCTCTACCCAGGTCTTTGACTGGTACTCCCATATGAATTTGCAGGACCTGCAGTGATCCTTCATTACGGATTTGGGATCATATGACATTTTAGATCCCCAAAGTGGAAAAAACATCAGAGTGTCAAATTCCTCTTTGGCTCTCTTGATATCATTCAATTGGTAGGCTCGCAAGTGGGGTCATGGAAAGAGTACCACCTACAACTGTATGAATTTGATACAAAGTTTTTTGCAAGAATGCATGAGAAATTATGAATCTAGGTAGTAAGTGTGGTGGTTTGGTTTCCCAAACACTAATGAATATCACATCCCATTCCACAAACCAATGGCCCATTAAAGGAATTGATTTTCTATCCTTCTCTGACACACATGGAGTAGCTTCATTAAAGAGGGATTCATACGAAGGGTTCAAGAAGCCATGATAGATCTATGTGTAAGCCAATGTGTAATTTTCTTCCTAGAGAATCCTACAATAAATGTTCATTCATTTTTCATGGAGGGCCCCTTTCTAGTTCATGGTTGGGAAAGCCATCCTAGAATCAATTTCCTCTAATAGGTATGAGGTCATGTATAACTAGGGTTTATGAACCCATTGGATGTCTAGTTGGGCATGTTCAAGATTATCCCTTAAGTTACTTTCCAAGATGTCTGCCTAGTTAAATATTTTTCCTTTGTCAACCATGGTGTACATCAATGGAGCCCATCCCTCGAGAAAGGTTTCAAGATTTTCTGAGCCATATAAGCAACATAACATTACCCCCTCTCTCCCTTTTTTTTTTCCATCCTAATGAATAGAATATATCATATAATATTGATTTAATATAATTGGAAAGCTCATGCCAACCGTAACCGTAAATAATAAAGAAAAAAGAAGAAGAAGAAGTAAATAAGCATTGAAAATACTTACTGTAGGTTGAGCTAGTTGTGTCTAAGGATGACCTAGTAATCAAAGATGAAAACTCATTTTACTTCAAGTGATTCAATATCCAAATAAGAGAGATAGGATTGTGTGAGTCAAAGAATGCACTTTGATATTATTTTAAAAATGTTTAACTAGGATTTTGCATTAGTAAGTTGAGCAATTTCTTTAAGTTTTAACTCAACTTAAAGTGATTAGAAGCTCAAAATAAGACCTTTAAAGTGAAATAGAGTTAGATTTTGTTTTTTAAAAGCTTGATTTAGATGAATTTCCATGCACTATAACACTCCCTTAGTGCTTAACAAGGTGCTAAGTGACTAAAGGAGGCCTAAAATTTGATGTAAGAGGTCAAACAAACTTGTATAATGCTCCCTTAGAGGTCTCCAAATCATTGTAGGATTGACAGGGTTTTAGGAGAGTGATATAGAGACTCAAGTAGAGTGAAAAATAATTTGAAGAGACCGAAAATACACAATGTAACACTGAATAAGATGTCAAGGGAGCATTATGGAGGCTTGACCAAGTCAAATACTTAAGAGGGAGGCTCAAAAAAGGCAAAACTTGAGTGTGTAGCATTGGGTTGGAGCTTAGAAGGGCGTTATAATGCTCCCTTAAGGTCTAGGAGGGCACTATGGTTCTCCCTTGACGTCCAAAAGGGTGCTGAATGGAGAGAGGAGGTTCAAAAAGTGTATTAAACTATCAAATTCAAGGGTGTAACATTAGGCAGAAGGTTAAGAGGGCATATAACACAAACTAGATTTCCAAAGGAGTGCTACAAAAGGATAAGGAGACTCAAAATTGTTTGATTAAGGCGTACATGTTTACCTCCAATACCTCAAGGAAAGAGCACCACTAAAATCTCATAGAAGCTTGAAGGACTTTATAAGATGATATTTTCTTTATCTTGAAAAAGTGAGACCCTCAATTCCATCCATGGCACAAGGCATTGGGAGGAATTGAGGGTGGTTGTTGTAGAAACTACACCACTAGGATAAGCTTATAACAAGAGGATTCTTTAGGCCTTATTTCTACCATATTTGTAGATCAACTTTAGAAAATTTGGAACATCTTTATAATTTCTTCCCTTTTGCATAAGAAATCTAGAATGCAGTTGTTAAGTTGCCTTTTTGTCCGAATTTTTTTTTATAGTTTTTATCAAATAATTCTATGCTTGTGAATAGCGTTTTTAATCATTATTATCTTATTAGGCTAATAATTAGAGGCATTTAGAGACAATATCTATTAAATTAATAAATTATTCTTGAAGAATGTTTTGTGTGAAATTTCATTAATAATATGTCTTCTTGGTGGTAGATGAATAAGTATAGCACTAGTAGTGCAGGAATGCTTCTTAAAATGCATTTGAGTATGGAAGCAAAAACACATTTGAGTATGGATTTACATAAGCAACAACATGAATTCAATGACAAAGATTGAAAAACCACATACCTGCACTATCTCATTCATCGGCCCATTTCATGGCAAGATTGCACTCTCTCAGGAAACGTACAAAAACAACCATATGCTATTGTCAAGAACATCTTATGCTTATGAGATTCTACACAAGAAAACATTGATTGGGTTGAGAATGTTGGTTCATTAATGTTCGTTGTTAGTGCAAGAAATGTTTATTGCTAGCTTCTCGATTTTTGGAAATATGAGAATGGTTCTGTATGCAGTCCAATGCTACAAAATGAGTATAATCCATGGCTCTAAGCTTGGAACATCAACAATATGGAATGGTTGTATACAACTACAATGATCAAGGCAAATGGTGCAAAGTCATCAACCAATGAATGGAGGAGGGTGCACATCCATGACCAAAGACACAATTCACTAAAATCTATGCTAGTCCAAGTTTGGTCGGAGGAACGTGCTTTGTGGATACTGACTTGAAATATTTTGAAGCTTCAACTATCTTACCAAAAATTACATATGGCGAGAGTTTACTTGCATGCACTGACCAACCAGGGTAGCGCTCTTCAGTGTATGCTTGAAGTCAAAAGCAAAGAAAAAGAAAGGTCTTGCAAGAGGAAAACACCAAAGTCATGGCGGTAAATAAAATGAGAAAAATGATCTTGTGTGCTCCTCACAACATTGGTTTGAATAAATACTTCAAGTTGTCTAGATAAGCCTCCATGCCATGTCGTCATCGAAGCCAAATGGTTTCTGAGTAGGACTTCCCTCATCTACTATTCTATGGACCATCTGGTGTTGGAAAGGAAACTTTAATCATGGATTTGCTTAAGGAGATATTTGGTCCAGGGGCTGAGAAGGTGAAGGTAGAAAATAAGCCATCGAATATTGAGGTTGGTACAAGGACCATTGATGTTGAGTTGAAAACATTATCAAGTAACCACCACGTGGAATTTAATCCTAGTAATGCAGGTTTCCAAGATAAATATGTGGTTTAAGAGATTATCAAAGAAATGGCTAAGAGTAGGCCCATTGATGTAAATGGGAATAAATGCTTCAAAGTGCATTGCAAATGTTTTGTTGATACACTGTGGCGCCATGGGAACACAACATTTCAACAGCGAGTGTTGTTTGAGCCAAATTCTGGAGTTACTCACCCTCTCGCTCAACGTTGTGATCGAATGTGGTAAGAAACTGAACTACATACAACTAAAGTGTGCCAATTTCCCATCATTGAAAGGGTCAACACCTCATCCAGCTGTTTGTTAATGCACCAGTTCCAGTAGTGCGAGAGAATCAAGTAATTTCTAGAAGCCGATATTCAATTCAAAATTAGAAGAAAATCTGCTTGCTTTGATTTTGATTAATTTGTATTAACTAGAAAATCCTAAATTAATATTCTATGTAACCATCGGTCCATTTAATTAGTGTAGCACTGCTGCTATATAATGGAGATTGTTGTGCATGCATAGGGAGGACAGGATCACATAGAAGTAGGCTGCGGATGGGATCACAAAGGTTAGGAGTGAGCTAGATATTGCAATAGAACGTTCAATTATGGAATGGAGCCAACATTGTGGCATTTGATTCCATTGATTATCTTTGTAATTCAATTTCTATAGCAATATGAATCTGCATTTAAATTATGTTTCCAGCTATTTTAACTTCTGAGATGTTGTGTTAATGTAGCCTCTTTTCAGGAAGATCGAGCTAGGTGATCGGGCCCATCAGTCGGCTCATCATTAAATTACTTAGGATTTATTCATTTCATTGCAATTTATTTCATGTTGATGTGATTTATTTTATTGCATTTGATTTCATGTGTGAGTGATTTAAATTCTAATTTCACAGATTTCCTTTATGTTTTATATTTGAGTGCACAAGTTTGATTAATAAATTTAATGATATCGTTAATTTACAATTTATTTTTGTTCAAAGTAATTAGATTCAAAATAGAGTATCGATTAGCAAGAACTTCTTTGCGTTTCTCATTTTGCCCTATTCAGTGTATTTTATAACAAAACATATTTCTACTCTGCAGGGATTCAAGACTGGAATAAAAATGGTATAAGAGCAATAAGGTTTTCATTTGATTTTCTATTCATATTGTTCGGCACTTATAAGCAATTTAAACCATTACATGGAATTTATCTTGGTGTTTTAAGAAAACAACATTTATTTCAATACCAAGATTAGTTTGAACACATTTTTAACATAAGTAAAGTGTCCAACAACTTGAAGATATCCTCACTCAATGATTTAAATTCTGGATTAAATCCTGTCATACACACCTGCTTCCTTTCCAACACCGTTCAAAAGAAGCATTTTAAGTATATATTTTAAAATAGTTGAAATTGAATTTGTTTCATACTTTCATATTTGCAGCGTAGCTGTAGTCTTTTAATAAGCTTTGCATTCTTTATTTACTACAACATGTTTACTTTGAAATGTTTTTTTCTCTTCTTGAATGATTTCCTTTTGAATTATTTTTAGGGTTTTTGATTTTTACAAATCCCTAAGGTCATATTCTGGCATATATTGTGTTATGTCTCCAAGTTAAATTATGGCCCTGGATTGAAAATTTAAATGTGGGTGTAAATCTAGCATTTATACCTCCCAAAATTTTGGCGCCGTTGCTGGGGAGGTATTGTAGGGTAAGGCCTCATGATTTGTTATGCTTTATTTTCGCAATTGAATTTTTTGATTAATGAGATTCCCCTTGCTTACTGAAGCATACTGGGTAGTATTACTAGAAAGCTCACAAGCCAAGTTTTCTTTACTACAAATAAGTGATTTTCTTTAGTGCAAGTGTGGTTGTTTTCTTTACTGCAATTGGGATTTGTTGATTTTTTTTTTCCTTTTACCATCGCAGGGAAACTAAAGGGTGGAGATGACAGTAAGACATGAGTGAAAAGCCATGCATCCACTTTTGTTTGGGTCACTCCAAAGTTTGGTTTCCCGAATAAATGAAGATTTTAAGTTTGGTGCTAATCAGATTTTCCAGCTAGTAAGGAATGCTAGGAAGTGTGATGTTATTCCAAGAATTATCTCAAATTCTAGCAAAAGCTGGGGTCTCTGCTTCATAGAAAGATCAAATTTTGGCATCAATAAGAGAAAGGTCTATTCCTCTGGAAGAGAAGATTCATGAAGATCCTGAAGATCTTCCTAAGGAGACTGAGAAGCTGTGGATCATGCATGATGAGGAGAAGCCATTAGAAGCAAAACATCTACCTAATCTAACGTGCAGTTTAAAGGATATACAAGGAAATGTGGAGGATTTGCATGATGCGCTGGATGTTTCCCATTAACCAAATAACCAAGATTATATGGATCCCATAGAATCCTAGTTCCAAATGATTGTCAGTATCCACTCCTCCTTTGTCATTCGACAATTTGTAGCATCACATCAGTTAGTGCAGTTCGTACCTCGTGTTCTGGTATTTTCTTGTATATACTTTTCAAATTTGAATATGATTATAATTGTCCTTCTATTGTGCACGTGGATGCATTGGAAGTACTCCTATACTTAAAAAGGAGTCTTCTACTTTTTAGGGTAGAATAGGGTAGGAGAATACATTAATTCCATGAATAAAAGGTGTTACAATAATACTATTAGGGTTTTGATTTTTAAAGAATTGCCATTGAAACTACTTTTAATCCATATTAGTTGTTAACACACACATCTGTGACAAATCTTGTTGAGTACGATTCACTCTAATACCTCATGATTTTACAAAAGTAACCATGATTAATCACTCTAATGAGTTGTCGTTTGAGATATATTTTCAATTTCCATTAGAAGGTACTATTGGAGAGCCCCCTATGGTGGACCACTCTTATAAAAGATCATAATAAGCTATTCATGAGAACACTAGAATTATTAACTCAAAGAATCTTTCAGTCATTATCCGGGATATTTTTAATAAGTCTTTAGGGTAGAGGAACTAGATAGTAATGATTAGTCATTAAAAACTTTTCACGCCATCCTGTACTCTTAAGGAGTAGAAATGTGTCCCCACTTATTTAGTAACCTTTAAAGGTTAATCATAATCAAAGTTTATAAACGATTCAGGGAAGGATAGGAGGTCTTGTGATGAGTCGACCTACCATGATCATAAGACCTAGCATGCATGACATTACTGCTGCTGGTCACCAATCTAGAGTAATGGCTTTCAACCGAAAAGCTGGAAGGCAGGAGGTCTCATCATGGGCCGACATGTTCATCCATGTTACTTTGTGTGAGTGGCACTGCCATTAACTAGTTACCAAACCAGGACAGTGGCCTTCATCTAAAAGTCAAATAATCTAACTCCGAATCTATATCTAGTAAGTGGGACACAAACATTTCACTGGACTAAAATAAATCCATGCCGAGGTTATGGACACCTGTGCACAGTAGGGCCATGTCTTTGGTATTAAATTTGATCATATACTATGATTTGCTTGGTTATCCTTCTCTTTCCCTGAAACTAGTCATTTTAATTATTGGACAATGGTTTCAAGACAATCTGGATATGATGCTATCTTTTAAAAAGCAAGAATGTTTAGTGAAGTGGTACCCTTAGTGAAGGTAATTCTTTGTACTAGATTAAGAAGAAACTTCGTTTTGAATCTGGATGACAACGAAATTTAAGTGTTCAATAAAGAGGTTGTTGATTGGTCTCGGAAAGTGTCATATTTCTTTCCCTTTTCTGGTATCATAACTTTAATTCTTATCGTATTTGAAGTGATGTACTCAATCATGTTTACTCACAAATTGTTGATTGGAAACAATGTGTATTGATTATAATTACCTCTAAATACACAATACATGACTTCGGTACAAGATTGTTATAATAGGTGCATAAATCTTGTGATAGTCTTCTTGAAAGTTGCACCTTTTTCAACAAAATTTGATTTTTATCATAAGGCTCTGGACATAAACAAAACCAGGAGTTCAATTGGGTCAAGAGAATAGGTATGTGCACTACTTTTTATCCATAATTTCTACTTTTTGTACCTGGTCTTGTTATATTCCTGCAATCGATACTTTCATTAGAACTGTAACATGGTTTCATATGGTATTGTAATAGTTATGTTGCAAGCTAATGAATGCTTTAAAATACCAGACATCTTCATCCTTGCTGAAATTTTTGTTGACATTTATCGGAAGCATATTTTGATCTTCAAACATTTCCCCTGCATTCTTTCATAATTTTATAGTCTAAAGGTTTGGCTTGAATGAGGACGTGCAAGAAGATCAACTTGGGGGGTTGGGGAGCTACATTTTTGTTCGGATTTTTTACAATTTTTATAAAATAATTCTATGCTTGTGACTAGTGTTTTTAATCATTATTATCTTATTAAGCTGATAGTTAGAGGCATTTAGAGACAATATCTATTAAATTAATAAACTATTCTTGAAGAATGTTTTGTGTGTAAATTTCATTAGTAATATGTCTTCTTGGTGGCAGATGAATAAGTCTAGCACCAGCAGTGCATGAATGCTTCTTAAAATGCATTTGAGTACGGAAGAAGAAACATATTTGAGTACAGATTTATAGAAGCAACAACATGAATTCAATGACAAATATTGAAAAAACACATACCTGCACTATCTCATTCGTCGACCCATTTCATGGCAAGATTGCACTCTCTCGGGAAAATTTCAACAACAACCATATGATACCGTCAAGAACATCTTATGCTTATGAGATTCTTCACAAGAAAACATTGATTGGACTGAGAATGTTGGTTCATTAATGTTCGTTGTTAGTGCAAGAAAATTTTTATTGCTAGCTTCTCGATTTCTAGCAATATGAGAATGATTTTGTATGCAGTCCAATGCTACAAAATGAGTATAATCCATGGCTTTGATCTTGGAACATCAACAATATGGAATGGTTGTATACAACTACAATGATCAAGGAAAATGGTGAAAAGTCATCAACCAATGAATGGAGGAGGGTGCACATCCATGACCAAAGACGTGATTCACTAAAATCTATGCTAGTCCAAGTTTGGTCAGAGGAACGTGCTTTGTGGATGCCGACCCGAACTGGTTTGAAGCTTCAACTATCTCACCAGAAACTATGTATGGCGAGATGTTACTTGCATGCGCTGACCAGCTAGGGTAACGCTCTTCAATGTATGCTTGAAGTCAAAAGAAAATAAAAATAAAGGTCTTGCAAGAGGAAAATACCAAAGTCATGGTGGTAAATAAAATGAGAAAATTGATCTTGTGTGCTCCTCACAACACTGGTTTTAATAAATACTTCACGTTGTCTGGTTAAGCCTCCATGCCATGTCGTCGTAGAAGCTAAATAGTTTCTGAGCAGGACTGCCTCATCTACTATTCTATGGACCATATGTGCCGAAAAGGAAACTTTAATCATGGTTTTTCTTAAGGAGATATTTGGTCCAGGGGCTGAGAAGGTGAAGGTAGAAAATATGCCATCGAAGATTGAGGCTAGTACAAGGACCATTGATGTCGAGTTGACAACAGTATGAGGTAATCATCACGTGGAATTGAATCTTAGTAATGCAGTTTTTCAAGATAAATATGTGGTTTAAGAGATTATCAAAGAAATGGATAAGAGTAGGCCCATTGATGTAAATGGGAATAAATGCTTCAAAGTGCATTGCAAATGTTTTGTTGATACACTGTGACACCATGGGCACATAGCATTTCAACGATGAGTGATGTTTGAGCCAGCTTCTAGAGTTACTCGCCCTCTCGCTCAATGTTGTGATCGAATGTGGTAAGAAGCCAAACTACATACAACTGAAGTGTGCCAATTGCCCAACATTGAAAGGGTCAACACCTCATCCAATTGTGCATTAATGGACCACTGCCAGTAGTGTGAGAGAATCGAGTCATTCCTAGAAGCCAATATTCAATTCAAAATTGGAAGCAAATCTGTTTGCTCTGATTTTGATTAATTTGTATTAACTAGAAATCCTAAACTAATATTCTATGTAACCATCGGTCGATTTAATTAGAGTAGCACTATTGCTATATAATGGAGATTGTTGTGCACACATAGGGAGGATGGGATCACATAGAAGTAGGCTGAGGATGGGATTGCAGAGGTTAGGAGTGAGCTAGAGATTGCAGTAGAACGTCCAATTATGGATTGGAGCCAACATTGTAGCATTTGTACCATTTGATTCAATTGATTATCTTTGTAATTCGATTTCTACAACAATATGAATCTGCATTTAAATTATGTTTTCAACTCTTTTAACTTATGAGATGTTGTGTTAATGTAGTCTCTTTTCAGGAAGATCGAGCTTGGTGATCAAGCCCATCAGTCGGCTCATCATTTAGATTTCTTAGGATTTATTCATTTCACTGCACTTTATTTCCTGCTGATGTGATTTATTTTATTGCATTTGATTTCATGTGTGAGTGATTTAAATTCTGATTTCACATATTTCCTTTATGTTTTATATTTGAGTGCACGGGTTTGATTAATAAATTTAATGATATTGTTAATTTAGAATTTATTTTTGTTCAAAGTAATTAGATTCAAAATAGAGTACCGATTAGCAAGCTCTTCTTTGCATTTCTCATTTTTCCCTGTTCTGTTTATTTTATAACAAAACATATTTCTAGTCTGCAGGGATTCAAGGCTGGAATAAAAATGGTATAAGAGCAATAAGGTTTTCATTTGATTTTCTATTCATATTGTTCAACAATTATAAGCAACTTAAATCATTACATGGAATTTATCTTGGTGTTTTAAGAAAACAACATTTATTTCAATACCAAGATTAGTTTGAATACATTTTTAACATAAGTAAAGTGTCCAACAACTTGAAGATATCCTTGCTCAATGATTTAAATTCTAGATTAAATATTTTCATACACACCTAAGTCCCTTCCAGCACCATTCAAAGAAGCATTTTAAGTACAAATTTTAAAATAGTTGAAATTGAATTCGTTTCATGCTTTCATATTTGCAGCGTAGCTGTAGTCTTTTAATAAGCTTTGCATTCTTTATTTAGTGCAGTATGTTTAGTTTGAAATGTTTTTTTTTTTCTCTTCTTGAATGATTTCCTTTTCGAATTATTTTTAGGGTTTTTGATTTTACAAATCCCTAAGGTCATATTCTGGCATATATTGTGCTATGTCTCTAAGTCTTATGACCTCGAATTGATAATTTAAATGTGGGTGTAAATCTAGCATTTATACCTCCAAACATCAGTTGCATCCACTATGCCTAATTGGAACATAATAAAAATAACATCCCTGACACCATAAGGAACCAGAGGAAAACCTTCCAAAATCCAATAATTAGAGTTTGGTTGTTTCTACTTGGTTTCATCCCTCAAATCATATGGAAGGAAAGGAATGGTTGAATATTTAATAATTATTCTCACTCAAGAAGTTCTTGGACTAAGATCAATGGTAATATCAAATATTCGATAGATTCTTAGTATTAGTCTAACCAAGATTGACAAGCTAAAGAACCAAAAGTAGAATGGGCTCTTGTGACCGTGCCTCCACAACCTTACAAATCCCCATCCTAAAATTTCCTTTCTATCTTGGTGGTTTGGAAGCTCCCTCTAAAATTTATCAAATTGAATTTTGATGAAGCCTCCAAATGGAATCCAAGGCAAGATTTTGGAGGATTTTTGGTGACCACCTAGGTCATATCCTCTCAATAATATATGCACCAATGGGTTTCAATAGATATAACATGGTTCAGCTCAAATCTCTTGAATTGGGCCTTTAGTCAAAATAATCCGAGGAATTCACAAAATGAATCATAAAGAGATACTCAAAACTAATCATTACAATGATCAAAAAAATTATGCATGGACAAGTGCCTAGTAAAGTATCCAATAGTTTGATATTATAAAATGGTGTGGAGTGAGTAGTAAAAAGTATCCCATCAATCCCTGTTATCATAACCTTGTAATTGAGAAATGTTTCTCAGTTTCTCATGGGATTCCTAGCATGACTTAGCCCTGAAACAAACATGTTTAGAGTTGGCAAGGAAAGACATTCCAGCTCCCCCCGGGGATGTGGTGTTTGAGGAGAAACAAGTGGGAGGGAACATGGATGTTGTACCACCATGCACTAATGGGTGAGGACATGGAAATACAACATCCCCAATGATCATTACAACTTGTAAGGTTGATGCATGGTGTTGTCCCTTAGGAAACCAATTTCCTGGCTGTGTAGAAATTGTGCCTAAGACATTAATAATTTATTATGATTGTCACTTATATCTCTATTCAATTCCTTATTTAAAGAGTCTGAAGGACTTGACCTTAAGTTCTCAATATTTAGATAACTTGAAAATTTTCAAAATGCCATGTGATGCTGAATATGAATGTGATGAGAAGAATATGTAAGGAAATTAAAGACAATATGTTGTGTTTAATAGGAACTATTCTTTGTAATTTAGAGGAAACATATGAAAAGAGGTTTTAAATATGGGAGCGCCTTTAAGGATTTTAACTTCATTTACATCAGTAAATAAAGACCTGTTGCTTCATTACCATATTTAAAGAGATGAATAAACAAAAATGACGCACAATTGAGAAATAACAAAATCGTACCAAACATGTGTGGAAATGCTTGATTCTTTTATTAATCATCAATTCATCAAGTACAAAATAGTGTTGTCTCCAGGTTCTCCAAAATTCGGCCCTTTTTTTTCTATAGCCTTGCCTCTTTTATACATCATAGGATAGTTAATAACCACCAAAAACTGTCAAACTACCTAACTATCCCCTAACTGCTTTGAAGTAAAGATCATTACAAAATATTACATTTGAGGGTAAAAACACCTCATTCATTTCAAGAAAAAAAGATAATAAGAATTAATAGAAATTAGAGAATGATGGGAGATTGCGGCTCATTGTTTGAATCTATATCTTGAACCTGTGGTTATGTTGATGTATCTTTGTGTTGCTCTTTCATCCATTAATGGGGTATGAATGATTGAGGAAGAACGTACTTGATTAGTCATGGCGTCTGGTGGGTGACAGTTGCTAACTCGGAATACAGTTGCTGAAGACAATTGCTGACTCAGAATACAAATTAGAAAGAAAACTGCTCTGTTTTACAAGCAAATGATCAACACAACATTTTATTTTACTTTATTTATATACAATAACTGAACGGGGGGGGGGAATGTAATAAATGTTGTGCATTAATGGAGTAGTGGATGAAGTGGCGAGTTACAGTGAGTGACGTGAGCAATTAACAGATGAAAGCGGTGGAGGATGTGGAATAAGCGACGTGGGGCGGAAAGCTTTGGGAGGCCCACCATGGGGGTAAAGAATGTACGGAAGCTTCAACGAGGTTGAACCCCCATAGTAATTTCAGGCCACACATCGCGGTCAACCATGCTAACGTCACAATCAACTACGGGAGTTGAGCTTTAATTAATCTTCATGATCATTGCTTCCCCGCAGTACACCTTAATGTACTTATCAAGCTATTGCTTGATTGTGCCTCTTGAACCTGCATGAAATTTAGACAATGGGTTGGGCCCATTGTCTTTTGATTTTTTTTTTAAATAATTACATACATAATATCTGATTTTGTGTTTTTCTTTTTCTTTTTAAATATTATCAAGTAACCTCAAATGACAATGAATGCTACAACATTTGGCTCCACCTGGGGATAGTGCTTCTGCCTCAGGAGCATTAAGAACCGTAGATTAGTGCCTTCTCCTCGGGCATGGAGTCATATATTGCTTTGCTAAACTTAACTGTGTGGAAATTTGTACAGTGAATCCACTCTGGTATCTACAGTGACAGGACACTTGTGCTTTTAGAACTGGAAGTAATGTTTAAGATATTTCCCATTAATAGGTAGTTGTAAGGTTTCACCATCAAGATTCTCAAGAAGAAAAGTGTTATTGGACCTTGCTTCAACAATTATAAAAGGGCCATACCAGAGAGGATCAAACTTCCCATGCTTACCCTTATCTTCTCTTCTAGTATCCCATCTTAATACTAGGTCTGCAAATTTAAAGTCAATCTCCTTGGCTTTCCTCTCAAAAATACTTTTCATCTTTGATTGATACATAATCAAGTTGTCTCTTTCCTTGTCCCTATTTTCACTTAGCTCCACTACTTTATTCATTCTTCTTATTAGAGCATTGGGTTCTTCTTTCGCCTTCTAAATCATTGCAATAACAAGCTTCACAAGTTGACTTGCGAACAGAGCCTGAGTTCCATATACTAATTCAAAAGGTGATTTGCCCGTAGATCTCCTTGTAGTTACTCTAGCAGCCCAGAGAGAAAACTTCAACTTAGAATCCCAATCTTTCTAATTCTTTGCAATAGTTTCTTAAGGATCCTCATCAATGTTTTATTTGGTGATTCAGCCAAACCATTTCCTTGTGGATGATAAGCTGTTGAATGGGATAAAATAACATTGTACTTTTGACAAAAAGCATTGAACTTGTTTGAATTAAAGACTTGAGCATTATTTGTTATGATTTTGACAGGGCATCCAAATCTACTAAAAATATTTTCTTCTAAGAATTGCATCACCACTTGGTCATTTTCCCTTTTAGTAGGAACAAATTCTACGCACTTGATGAAATAGTCAGTAGCTATAAGAATCCACCTGCATTGTCCACTTGAAGGTGGGTTAATCTCCCCAACAAAATCTAGATCCCATTGTCTGAATGGTTCTTCTATGAAGACTGGGATCAAAGGCAAGGGAGATAGCCTCTTCTTCTTAGCAAAAAGCTGACATTTCTGACAACTTTTGACAAATTTATAGGTATCACAGAATAGAGTGGGCCAATAAAATCCTGCCTCAAGGATTTTATGTGCAGTAACCTTCCAACTGTAATGTCCTCCACATAACTCCTCATGATAGTCTTTGATTGTCTATGTAAACTCATCTTTTGTTAAACATAGCAACAAAATTCCTATAGGATCCTTCTAGTATAATCTTCCTTCCATAAACATATATGGTTGTGCTTTGATCTTTAATTCTCTATACTTTGTTCTATCCAAGGATCAGGGACAAGAGAGAAAACACAAATAATGAACTATATGCTTGTACCATTCTGAACATAAAAATTTATACCTGATCTTCATACTTGGATCTTGATTTTATTCACTTTCTTCACTTGCTCTTTCATCCACATGTGTTAGCAAGTTGATTCCCAATGCCTGAAAGTTTGACTCTATCAACATTTTTGCCAATCCTTGCCCTTTCACCAACTTTGTGGGTTTTATATCCATGTCATACTCTTGGATCTTGGCTATCCATTTTCCTCTTTTGCCTTCTACATCTTTTACTACAGCATTTGGCACATAAGAAATGATCTGTGACTGCAACACATGAGTTCTAAAGGTTTTTAGGGATTTTACCAAAGCATACACCTGCTTTTCAAGAATGTTATATTTTAGCTCAACATCCCTGAGAATCTTGCTAAAGAATGCAACAGGCTGCTCCTTCTTTTCATCATTCTTCTGCAACAAGACAATAGCTATTGAATTCGATGATGTGAATGAAAAAACTTGGAAAGGCTTTTGATAATCAGGGTTGATTAGGACTGGAGCTGCCTGCAATGCTTCTTTAATCCTGGAAAATGATTCTCCAGCTTCCTTGGTCCAATGCACTTCATTCTCCTTCTTCAACATATTAGTAATTTCTTTTACAATTTTTGCATAATTGGACAAAAATCTTCTTAAGAAGTTGATTTTTCCCAAAAACTTCTAAATATCCTTTTTGCTCCTAGGTAGTGGTATTTTTTGCACAACTTGTACTCTTGTTGGATCTATCTTCACTCAATCTATAAAAATAATGTGCCCCAACAGTTTGCCCTCTTCCATAGAAAAAATGGATTTCTTGGGATTTAAGGAAAGCCCAAATCTTCTACATTTTTCAAAAGTCTTTTTTAGATGGTCCAGATTCTTTTCATCAGACTTTGAGAAAACAGTAATATCATCCAAATGTATTACTACAAACTTATCTCCCACAAAAGCAATGTCCATAGCCCTCTGAAATGTAGCACCTGCGTTCATCAATCCAAAAGGCATTCTAACATATATAAAAGTTTCCCAAGGAGTTGTGAATGTCGTCTTCTTCTGATCTTCTCTATCCACAACCACCTCGTTATACCCAGAGAACCCATCCAGCATTGACATTCTAAAATATCCTGTTACCTTCTGCAACACATTATCCATTTTAGGCAATGTATAATTATCTTTCAAGAAAGCCCTGTCGAGATTTCTGAAGTCCACACATAACCTTATCTCTCTATTTTTCTTTCTTACAGGCACTAAATTATCCACCTAGTCGGAGTATCTAACTTTTTCAATTGATGGTAGAAGCAGAGGATTTATCTGTCTAAGCTTCTATTTAAAGGGTTTAATTCCCTCTTTCAAGGGGATCTTGTGCTGAATAATATTTACATCGTATGTTTTGAGATCCTCATAAGACCAAGCAAATACATCAACATAGTCCTTGAAAAGTTTAACATATCTCTCTTGATAATTAGGTGAAACTCCACTGAATAATTTGACTAGCCTCGGCTCCTCCTGAGTTCCAATATTATGATCTTGAATGTGTTCATCATGTGAAATTTTTCCTGGGTTGACAACCACATCATTGGGGTTAAAAAGCCTTTCAAGAGGGACAAGTCCCTTTGACAGAATATTATCTTTCAATTGAAAAACTTTTTGATTAGCTATGGAATTTTTTAAACCACTAACTTCTGCAACTTCTACTGTTTCATCTTCATCTTGATTGATTTCTGTGCCTTGAAACTCTTCAACCACAGTAAAAAATTCTTTAATTTGCTGATCGTCTTCAAAAACTTGCCAATATTTAACATTATTAGGAACAAAAGGTTTGTGCCTCATTTCTACCTCATATCTTAGTTTTGGATTAATAGGAGGCCTGAAAGTACTAGCACTAATGAATCTATTAATGTGTTCCCATCCCTTGGAATAAATTGAATGTTAAAAGCTTCAAAAAATTTCTGAAGCAAATCCCATACTTCATTTCTATATGCCCTGTTAGAATATTATATATATTACGGAGCAATGGAACACATAAAATATTGCAGAAATATAAACACAGAAAACGCACAAAACAAGAGAGACACAGATATACGTGGTTCACCTAGTTTGGGCTACGTCCACCTCGAACAGCCAGTTCTTCCTTTCTATTATCCAGCAAAATGAAGAGACACAACCTACAACAAATCCGTTGTAATATCCTCTGTCTTCTCTCACAGTCTCACCTCTCTGTTTCTCGCTCACACGGAATACACATCTATCACAGCCTCAAATACAATACCCTCATACAAAGAGAGGGGTTTGCCTTCTAGGGCAAAAAACCAACCCTAAACTAAACATAAGTTCTACCGTCAGATCATCCGCCTAATGAACGGCCCAGATTGACTAGAAATTACTATACTTTTACAAGGCAATTTTACAGCTGTTTTTAGCTTCGGGGGCGCTGCCCCCGAAAACCCCCGCCAGGGGGGGGCTCCCAAAGGCCCCCCCCTGGACCCCCCCTGTAGCGAATATTTTACAGGCGGCGTTGCCGCCCCCATTTTGAACTAGGGTCCAATGTGGCGGTACTTTTGAATATAGAAGATAATCGGGCTCCACACCCAACATAAGCAAGTTTTATTTGAAACAAATCACTTTTGCGGGAAATCAGGAAAAACGTAGATTCGTAATAAGTTTCGAACACAACCATCATGGAGAGTCATGCAGAGCGAGGTCTGTGGTAAGATAAGTGGGAATTTATGGTTTTATCACAAAATTGCAATCGCTTTTAGAGTAGGGGTTGAATTATCATCATATTTCAAGCAAGGAGAATCCCTATTGAAATAGACGAAAATTTGAATAATACCAAATCACAATTGGAATGGGCAGAGGAGAAATGGATAAGGTTCATGACCTTTGCGATAGCGTGGATGCAGGAATTTATGGATTGCATTGTATAATCCCATTGGGTCCGGATATATCTCATATCGCAATAACGTAGTGGTACAACACTAACAGTCTTGAAATATTTGCGATTTGTGATATTAGGGATGATGTAAGGGATGATGTCATGGTGACATCACTATGACATGGCAGATGGCTTGGCCCTGATCGCATATCGCATTCTCTTTTAGAATGAGTGTTTGGAACAAGTGGTATGGCTAAAAGAACTGTGATAATCAAGGATGCAATATTTGTATGAATCGAAATATAATTTCTATCAGGTCTGGGGCTTATCACAAATCGCAATCGGCATGCGAAAATTTTAAGACTGTGATTCTTGCAATTACGCGGATGTGGGGGGGGGTATGAATTGGAGTGAATAATTCTGCCAAGTTTGGGGCTTTATCGCAACCGCAATTGGCATAGGTCAGGACCCTTTGGTAACTGCGATAGCTGCAAATGCAAGGTTTTATGGTATGAATTTTATAATCCATCGGGTCTGGGCCTAATTTCATATCACAATTGGGATATGGCAGTAGGCAGTGATACAATGATCCTTTGTCATTTTTGATATCCATAAACGCGATGATAAAATGAATTGCAGTGTATAATTCTATCGGGTCTGGTGCTTTATCGTATATCGCAATACATAGGATTATCGCAATCGGCATTTGGAGTTGTAGATTATAAGAAGTGGTTGAAAGACTTGCGATTTTCGATATGTGTGATGATGTCATGGTGACATAACTCCGATGTGGTAGATGACGTGGAATGGTGATGTGGCACATGGTAGGTGACAAGTGAAATGGTAAGTGACGTGGCAAGTGACGTGACAGATGACGTGGTAGATGACATGGAACTGACGTCATTGTTGACGTCATATCGTAATCAACAATTGGGATCATATCATAATCGCAATTCAAATGAGGCATGACTCTTGGAATTTTGCGATTACACGGAATCGATATTTAATTTAAATGCATTTTATAATCACGACAGGTTCGACTATATTGCAAATAACAATCGGGAAGTGGCAGAGTGTTTGGTGTAATGAAATTTGTGGTGGCCTGCAGTGCGGGATTTTATAGGTTGCAGTTGATTTTCCCCTTGGGTCCGGTCTAATCGCAATAGGCAGGAGGTAGGACTTAAGATTTTGTGGTTTATTGTGATATCTGTGGATGTGAGGAATGTATGAATTGTTTTAATTATCTCGTTGGTTCCGAGCTTCGTCGCAATCACATTCGGTCAGCCTAATCACAATCACAATTTGGCTAAGATAATGGGGCATGGAATTAAGCCGTTGCAACTTTCGCAATATTCACGGATGCGGGGAATTATGAATCACGATGTATATTTTCCCGCCGAGTCCGGTCTAATCGCAATCACAATTACAGAGTAAAGCAGGGAAGTATTTACCTTTAGGAAATTTTATTATTTGTGATGTGGTGTATAGCGGAGTGTCAGAGTTTGTAAAGATTTCATCAAAAGCTCCGATCTATTTTGTTTTTTAATCAAATAACCCTTATTTTTAATACTTAAAGTTTTTTTTTTAAGGCCTTAGTATAAGTCTTGGTTCCGGGGGCTATTTAATTTGGTTTTTGGGATAATTAAGGTTTAATAATTGGGTTTTAATTAAAAAGCCTAAGTATTAAACTTTTATTATAAAAATTTTCTAAAATTGAAGGCTTTATTTTAATATAATAATTCATGGGAAATTATAATACATTAAAATGGGGGTTGTTGAACAGTGCAACAGTTTGTCAATTCTTCAATGAACTTCTACCCTGAAATGTCTAATAATGATAAGAATGCCTTACCAAGAAACCCCACATAATGTAATTTGTTCATTTTCATACAAGATAAATCATTTCATGTTTCCTTAACATGCATAGCTGTGTGCACATGCAACTTTTGCATGCACCTACTTAGTTATTAAATATTGTGAATTTAAAAATTTGGCTACGAAATTGACGTGATTTTGTTAAAGCCTAACAAGTATAAGCCAAATTGGTAATCAAAGTAGAAAGTAAAATGGAAAATAAAATTAAAAATCTAGTAGCAATGTGAAAATTTTAGCCTTAAATTGTTCCCAAGTACTAATAGATACCAATGATGAAAAATAGAAATTAGAAAAAAGAATTAGAAATTGAAATTTCATTTCAAGCTAAGTTGCAGACAACAAAAATTACACAAATGAGATATAAAATAACCAAAAGAGATTAGTTTTATCAACTATGAATGGATTCTAATCTTTTACTTATTAATTCTTTCAGCTTCTAGTTTCCCTTGTTGGAGGATATGTTCCTCATTTAACCAAAAATGAAGCTGAGAAGGCAATAAAATATTCCAACAATTAAGACCAGGTACAAATTTTAGTGATATTTCTGGTTCAACCACTAATTTATATATTTTATGCTTTAGTGGTCATAGAATGTCTTATACTTAGTACTGAGGACCAAAGGAGATTAGTTTTCTCAATTATGAATAGATTCCAACTCTTTTACTCCACAATTCTTTCAACTTCTAATTTGCCTCAATGAAGGACATGTTCCTTATTAAACCAAAACTAGAGCTCAGAAGGTTAAAGAATGTTCTAACACAAGCCAGATACAATTGTTTACGATATTTCTTGTTCAACCCTTAAATCAGAGTTAATGTTTTAAAGGTCATGTTGTGCATTATACTTGGTAATTTCTTCTTTCATTAGGGGGGAATACATCCAACACCAGATTGAAAATAAAGTTGAAATCCAAAGAAAACCCAAAATTCCCAAGAAGTGAGCGAAATCCATGGACCCCAAGTCACCAGGAAGAGTTGCATGCCAAAGAAGTTATCCTTGAAGCAACACACTATATTAGTCCTGCGCCATCTGCCAATTTGATCTAGCAAAAATTCACTAGTAGATAGTGTGTTTGTATTATGAGCATTTAAAGAATTAAGGTGATTTCAACATTTAATAAAGTCACGTGTCCTTTTTTCATGGCTGCATTATGCAATGTTGCTTCTCTACCATACATCTCTCTCTTGCAGATATATCATTATGTATGGATAAATTACACACATTGAATAATACATCATATGTCTCCCCTCTCTCTACAAGTGTTATACATATGTGCAAGTGCAAGTTTGAAATGGAAATTATTCCAAGCTACATAGTTAGCATCTAGGAGGCCAAATCCCTAACTAAGAATTGAGATAAAAACAAGGACCCCAAGTTACCAAGAAGATTTGCACACTAATGAAGTTGTCCTTGAAGAAGCACGTAATGTGAGTCTAATACCAAGCACCAACATGACCTAGAAAAATTTCATTGGAAGATATTGAGTACTTTTGAGTTACGAGAATTTATGAAGTGATTTAAGCATTTAATTCACATTTCTTTTCTTTATGGCTGCATTGTCCAGTGGCATTGGCCTACCTTACATATCTCTCTCTCATGGAGATATCATTGTGTATTGATATTAAACATTGAATACTATATCAAATATCCCTCCTCTCATTTCAAGTGTTCTGCATATGTGCATGTATAACTTTAATATGGTATTGATGCCAAGCTACAAAATTAACATCTCTCACATAGCTTCTTTCTCAAGTGTTGATCATAATTTTTTAATACAAGTCTCTTTTTTCTACCACATTCACTTAAGTGGTATTTGGAAACATTTTTTTCACAACAAAATATTTTATATATTCCAAATTTAACTGGAAGTACACTTCCGAGTGCTAGAGGTAGTGGAGGCACAATTCCAATGCTTGGAAGTAGCGAAATTTAGTATTAGTTCACTTAGCTTATATTCTTTTGGGCTTCCATGGAAAGAAGATTATTCTATTATATAATAATAAATTTCTTTTATCAGTTAGTAGGAATGCCAAATTAAGTTAGTTCCATGCCTTGGGATGTTGTGGAGGCTTGTTGCATTCATTTCAAGCATATTGCATTAGGGAGTCTTAATCTAAAATAGTTGAACAAGACTTTTGCAGCGTAGCATGACATTTACGTCCCAATGTTAAATGTGAAGTAGCCAAACAAGCCTTCTGTTGCGTGGCAAGATGTTTCACTTCTAGCATTAAATACTCGTGTTGATTAGAAGTTTGAGTCCAAAAAGCAAAAAGCAAATAGAGATTAGAAGGCATGTTTACATTCAATATATGGTTATCCTTAATAAATATGCGTAAATCAAAATTCAATAAAATATCACTCCCTATCTCTGACAAGCAATAGGTTATTATTGGTTCTTTAGAATTAGCTAATTAGATTTGGAAGACATTTATACCTTCAAATTCAATGCCAACTACTGTTATGGAACCAACTCACAAAAAGATAGAAAATATAGATGAACGCCTTAGAAATTAGCCTCTTCGAGGGGGCAACCTCATTTACATTACACAAATGAACAATTCTTGGATGATTCAAATGACAAAACTTCCTTTCTATATATAGGAGTCTAAGGAGTCACAATATAACCCAGCGACTAACAATAATAATATAAAGGCACAAAAATAGCAATAGAGGGATTCTATGGGGCACAATAATAACAATATGCGGACAATAGGGGCACAACAATATTAATAAGGGATACAAATACAATAGTAATGGGGTAATCACTAGTATTATAGGGACCTAACATGCCCCTCTCCTTCAAAAAAGTGTTGTCCTCAAAGCTTGAGTAGTTTTGGATGCTTCTGTCTAAAATTCTCATCCTCCCATGTGGAATATTCAGCGGATAAGTTCTTCCACTTAATGAGATACTCTGAAATTGATCGATTTCGTAGTTGTCGAGTTCTTGTTTCTGTGACCACTTCTGGTTCCAATATAATTTTTCCTTCCTCGTCAAGTTCTGGAAATATTCTTTGAATTGGGAGCTTTTCGCCTATAACCTTCTTTAAACATGAAACATGGAAAACTGGGTGCACTCGAGAAGCTGCAGGAAGCTCCAATTTGTATGCCATAGTACCAATCTTTTGCAACACCTTGTAC
>APFE030676309.1:80863-101324 GCA_000404065.3 Pinus taeda | reverse complement strand
AGCTAACTGAGTACCAAGACAAGAAAATAATTCTGTCCAAAAATTTCCAGTGAAAATGGGATCTCTGTCACTTACAATAATCTTTGGGTTTCCATGTAGCTTTTGAACTGTTTCCATAAAATGCAGTAGAAACTATACTGGCTTTAAATGGGTGATAATGCACAAAAGTGTGCATACTTGGTAAGTCTGTCAACTACCACCATGATGACACTCTTTCCCTCAGACTTGGGTAAACCTGGGATAAAATCCATTGAAACCTCCTCCCAACATTGGCTTGGAATGGATAAAGGTTGTAATAGACCCGGTGTCTTAATTGTTTCAACTTTATTTTGTTGGCAAACCAAAACATTCTGCCACAAACTTTTGAATATCTGATTTAAGGCCATCCAAAAAAAATTCCTTCTTAACCCTGTGGTAAGTTTTTAAAAATCCTGAGTGCCCTCCTAGGGAGAAGTGTGCAATTCCATAAGAATCTTTTGTTTTAGCTGGGAATTCTTACAGAGGTATAAGCGATCTTTGTACCATAACGAATCATTTTTCCAGCTAAATGTTTCAGATGTACTGGAATCTTGTTGTAACTTTCGAATAAGTCACTTCTTCGTCATTCTTCCATCCTCCCTTGCTTCATTTATCCAATTTTGTTGGATAATAGAAATGGCGCACAACAATGCTTCCACATCCTCATCCTTTCTTGAGAGTGCATCTGCCACCACATTTTGCTTCCCTTTTTTGTAGATGATTTCAAAGTCATAACCCACATCTTTGTGACCCACTTTTGTTGCTCTTCAGAGGATAATCTTTGTTCTAAAAAGTATTTAAGGCTATTATGATCTGTTTTTACCTTGAAGTGTCTTCCCATTAGGTAGGGTCGCCATTTCTTAAGTGCATGGAGTATTGCCAACATTTCCTTCTCATAAATAGCTTTGTGTAAAAACTTTCCCTTGATTGGACGACTTTCAAAAGCAATGGGTCTTTCATCTGCATTAAAACAACACCAATCCAATTTCCTGAAGCATTCACATTCCCATAATAAAGGTTTTTATGAGTCTGGTGCAGCTAAGACAGTGTTGGCGACATTACGCATTTAAGATGTTTCGCAAGGCCTTTGTTGCTCTGGAGTCATGAAAAATTCAATTCTTTCTTCATAATGTTGTTAGAGTTGCTGCTTTATTCAATAATTCTTAAAAAAACTTACGATAATACTCCTATCAACTTCGAGAAATCATAGCAGATGCTATGGATGTGGGATTTTCCAATTCTCTTAGTGGCTTAATTTTGCTAGGCTACGATTAACTCCTTCAGGAGATACGAATATGACCCAGATATCACTCTTGTAACTTCAAAGAAACCATGGATCTTTTTGTGCATATAATTGTTCCCTCCATATAGTTGAGGCACCCTGTCAACATGTTCAACATGATCCCAAAGACGTTTGTAGAAAGTATATCATCAAAAAATACAACACAAATTTTCTAAGGAAGGGTTTGAAAATGGAATTCATCAAACCTTGAAATGTAGAAGGTGCATTGGTAAGGCCAAAAGGCATGACCAAAAATTCATAATGACCCTCATGAGTTCTAAATGTTGTTTCAGAATGTCTTTAGTCTTCATTCTGATTTGATGATATCCTGAACGAAGATCCAACTTGGTGAAGTAAATTTATCCATGCAATTCATCCCAATAATTCGGTAATATAGAATGGTTAACTTATCTTAATGATGAGTGTTGAGCTCGCTATAATCCAGACACATGCGGCCTATGATCCATCCTTCTTGTGCACTAATATATGGCAGCAGAGAAAGAACTTTGGCTAGGTTGAATTATACCAGCCTCAAGCATTTTTGCAACCATACGTTCAATTTCACTCTTTTAGGCATAGGGATATTTGTACGGCCTGATGTTTGGAGGAACACTTCCTGGAATCAAATGAATAACATGATCATGATCACGAATAGGTGGAAGACCTTTGGGAGTCTCAAATACCTTGGAATGATTGTCCAAGACTTTTTGGAGATCTGGAGAAATAGATGATTTCGATGTGAAAACATCTAGCGAACATAATTGTGCAATTACACTTTGTTGTTTCTTTTTTAAAAGCTTTGTCATACTGTTAGGGCTTATTATCTTTCCCGGTTTCCCTACAATACCCCTTAATTCAACTTCCTTTCCTTCTGCATAAAATTTCATGAAAATTTCTTGAAAGTTAAAAGCTATTGTAGCCATTGGAATCCTAGTACAACATCAGCACCTCCCATTGGGATGGAAAGCATTGGACTTTTCAATACATATTCTCCCATTGATAGCTTGATATTATTACACTTTCTAGAGCAATTTATCGTTCCTCCATTTGCAACCATCACTTGACACTCTGGTGCTGGATATAGGAAGCAATTCAATTCTTTTGCTATCTTACAATGAATAAAATTGTGGGTACTTCTGAATCATCAACACTATTACCTTTTTCTTCTTGATTTGTCCTTCTATCTTAATGGTTTGAGGAGTGGTAATTCCAGCCAATGCATTACAAGATATGGTTAGATTCATTTCTTCTTTATCTAGACTTTGTTCCTGGAATATATCCTCTTCTTTTGACCTTTCATGCTCCTTTTCTTCTTCTTCTTCACAATCTATGTAGAATAATTTCTTCTCATCACACTTATAACCTTTAATGTATTTGCTATCACAACTATAACAAAGTCCTTTTGCTCTTTTTTCTTCCAATTGTTGTGGTGTCAACCTTATAGGTCGTGAAAGGCTAGGGGCAACAACACTTCCATTTTTATAGTTGTGAGTGGTATGCTTCCTGGTTGCTATAAGTTTGTTTTCCATTTTTCTTGCTAACCTGAATGCCTTCCCTAATGAATCGGGTTCTTAAAAGCGAACATCATGTTGGATATTATCCTTTAAAGTCCCTATGAACACATCAATCCTATGCTTCTCTGGAATATTTTTTACCCTTATGTTCAATTTTTGTAACTCCTCAATGTGCTCCATTATTGAACCCTTTTGTTTGAGACTTATCAATAGGCTAAAAAAAAGTGTTGTTTTTTGTATCCTCATAATGTGTTGTCAATTCTTCCATAAAAACTGCCCAAGTAATAATTTGTTTACGAGAGCAAAGCCATTGAAACCATACAAATTGATTTGGTTCCAAATATAAAGTTGCAATACGTATCTTTTGTGTCTTTTGCACATTATTGAGATTGAAAAATTGCTCCATCTGTAATATCCATTTTGCGGGATCCTTGCTATCAAACTTCCTCATATCGATTTTTGGAATATGGTGGGTCTTCGATCCAACATTAGAGTCTATGAATCAGTGATTTAACTTTCTTTTTGTTCTTCATCAATGAATTTCCTTTCACTACCTTTTCACCATTTGTGACTATTCTTGTAAGCAACTAATTCATTTATGTTAATCTTCATCTTATCAATCCATGCCATTCAATTTAAGCTTCCACTCCATCCATTTTAAGCTTCTAACTCCTTTCCTTTAAACAATCCATCTTAGCTTCTACTCCTTTCTTAAAACCATCCATCTTAGCTTTTTTACATCTTTTCTTTAAAACCATCCATTTTAGATCTGTACTTTTTTGTGCAAGTGAAACGTGTTGCACTTGTTCCATAATTTGTATATCATGTTGTTTTTCTTCCTCTTCTTCATGAGCCATGCAGAGATTTAGTTGCTTACTAGTGTTTGCATTTTTCTTTCCTTGGGGCCATCAATTACCGATAATAATGCTTTACTATGCCCTTTGAATTCCTTCAAACTAATTTTTCAAACCAAACTTATGCAAAAATTTAAAAAAAAAAACTACACACATTTTTTCACTTTGTAGGAGCTTGATATTGAATCGGATGTATCTTTGTAATTTCGGATCATCCAGTTTTGAAATTGCGACTTGTAGTAGCCCTCTGCGTCCTCTTTCCAATGCCACCAGTGTGATCCAAATTGGATTCTCCAAGAGAGAGTTATGCACAATCTCCCAAGATGACCTGATTATATACATTTCTGAAAGAGCGAACTTGTATGAAGTGCCACGTGTCACTGTTTCGACCTTTGGCTCTAAAAATATATATACAAGAAACTACAGTCCGTCCTCTTTCTATACCTTCTTACAGAATTTCAATCTGATGCTCAGAAAGAAAGTTATGACGATTTTCCCCAAGTCCCCTATTTGGAATGTAATTTAGGAGTCTGCAAAAAGACCAACTTCCTCAGATCATATCTCCGCAAATATAGCGCAAAAAACTCTGAAATTCAAACCCGAGGTTCACTGCGATTTCGTCTCAAATGGGTTTTTTTTGCTTCTGAAACGTTGCAGAAAAATATTATAGCGAAAATGCCACGATGACCTATTTCGAGCAGCGAAACCCTAAAATCCAAAGCTTTGATACTAAATGTTATGAAACCAGCGCACAAAAAGATAGAAAAGATAATTGAATGCCTTAGAATTCAACCTCTTCGAGGGGGCAACCTCCCTTACATTACACTAAAAAACAATTCTTGGATGATTCAAATGACAAAACCTTCTTTCTATATATAGGAGTCTAAAATGTCACAATATAACCAAGCCAACCTAATAATAATAATATATAGGCACAAAAATAACAATAGAGGGATTCTATGGGGCACAATAATAACAATATGCGAACAATAGGGGCACAACAATATTAATAATGGATACAACTACAATAGTAATGGGGTAATCACTAGTATTATAGGGACCTAACAACTACACAAGGACATCTAACTGTCATCTCCCATGTAGCATATTCCATAAATCCAAAGGACGTGGTTTCTCTTACCTAAGCTTGCTTGAGATCATTGTGGTTAATTTTTTTAAAAGGAAATCCATGATAGTGGTTATAGTTATTAATGCCTTGTATAAATAGGAAATGGGTATTCATTTCTCAGTTTTACAATCTATACCCGAGTCAATGGATCTAGGAAACTCATTGGTCTTTATTCACCCTTGCTAAATCTTATTGAAGGGGTTCTCTTATTATAGCCTTCTAGGAATATCTAATGTATGTATCTTGAAGCCATGCTTTCAAGGGATTGAAGGAAACAACAACAACCCTATTCTAAATGTTTTCTTAAAGGCATACACGACCCTATTTTCCCTTGTGGAAAGTAAAAGTCTAACCAATATTTCTCTTGATCATGAAAAGGTTAGATGATTGTGCTGCAATTTTTTGTTGTGCTTGGGTTCTTCTACATTTCTTTTCCTCTAGAAATTTTTATTCATAATTCAGACTTCCAAACCATTATAAAATAACATTCAGTCTTGTATGTTTCTTCACAACCATGCCAGAACTTTAGAAATTTGCTTGACATTGATTTCTCTCATCCAAGAAGCTCACTTTTGATGTTTTCCAACATCATTATTGAAATTTAGAAGACATAGAGGTGAATGTTATGTAGACTTGGGCAACAACTATGCTATTTTTCGAAATTCTAGGGATCCTCATCCAATTGAAAAGCATGACAAATTTCTCTTGTAAATTGTGAAGCAAAATCCTTCCCAAGGATTGGTTCATGTTGGTGTCTATGTGTTGTTAGCTCGATGTGTAGAATTTCTGGCCATTTGGGATTCTCATGAATTACAAGTTGGCACATCTCTTTCTGTTGTAAGTCTTGCAGTTAGCAATTTTGATGGATTACAAGTTGGTTCATCTCTTAGAAACTCATTATATTTGACCATATCATGAAGTAAAATGACCACTAATAAATTTTCTTTAGATCATGTTCTAGTGTGAGACAACCAATCCACTTTAGAAGGATCAAACATGATAGTTTCTCAAGAGCTCATGTGCCCAAAATCCACTCACTTAGATAAGGTTTACATTTGTAAAATGTGTTTAAAACATATCATAAATGTTTAAGGAGAAAAAAATATTAGAGTTGACATTGATGGCATAATAATTTTACTCTAATTGCAAGCAAAATACTATTGCCTATGGACCTTCAAAAGCACTACTGTAAATGTCCATTGATACCCTTGTTGAATTTGAAGTAACACGACACAAAGGAGAGATATTCCTTTGAAAGAAAAATATTTTTTGCATAAAACTCAACAATTGCATCAAGTATTAACATAGGAAATCAGATTGACTGGATACATAACATAGACCTTCAAAAATACAGAACAAATTATGGGATTAGGTTACTAACATATCAACCACTACTTGACTGGACAAAAACTCAAAGATTCCATCACTTGCAATAACAAAGAATGGATGCATAGGTGAAAGTTGCATCACAAGAACCTCGGGAACTGAAGTAACCCCTATGTTTCAGCACTAGTATCTCCAACACTCCTAGTAAAGGCAGCGCCAGGATACATCTCATTTTGAAGCCAAAGGTGAGGAGGATCTCCATTGTCATCTTCTTCACCTCCCTAACACTATAGATTCTAATTTTTTAACCTTTGAAGTTGATCCAAAGTCAACACCTTGGCTCCACATCTGTCACAAGAGCACACTCATCTACTCGGAAAGATCTCTAATCACTGGAGAGGTCCACTACAACAAGGTCATTTCCCCTTCTATATGCAATAACAACCATAAAATCCCTGACATTGGCAACATAGTATGTATCACCTCTCACTAGCACAGTTATTGTAGTCGTGCCACTCATGGAATCATATATGTTGTGGCGATGTATCTGGGCATTGGTGGCTTCAAAAGATGAATTATATCCCTTCACAACATCTATACGGAAATCGGGGTCCTTGAGCAAGTTTTTGCATAAATATTTCTTTACAAACTGCGATCATTGAGCTCTAAATTCTCTGTGCCCATCAAACAACCCAAAAAAATGATCATTTATGTTATTCCCAAACTGCATATGAATGCAGAAGCTATCCTAGTTTTCTTTGTCAAGATATTCAGGATAGTGTCCCCTATGTGAAAGATAAGAATTTCAAAATTAAAGATCGGAACATGTGAAAATCTTGATCCCCTTGAAGGTAGAAACTAGGTCGATGACCTGGAGAGATGGGGAATTCTAGCATCCAATTCTAAGGAACCTTCACTATCAACTCCATTAACTCCTCAATCATCACCCTTCGCAGAATTATCTTCAGTGTGAGTGATGACATACTCATCTCTGTCATTTTCCTTCCACTTATCATTTTTTGAATGCATGAAACCCATTGAAGCTTTTACTCACTTCCTATCTCACAAAAATCCCATTTTTGAAAAAATTAATTCGTTTACTGCTTAAGAAAAAAAAAATTTCCCTATATGAAAGAGCACATATTTAAAATATCTGGAACCCTTTCCATTCTATTCAAATATGGTTTTTACATGTCTATCTAAATTCAATATTTTCTCAAACTATTGCCTTTCTGAGAGTCCATCCCACGAAAAACTTGTTATTAACTTGCAAAGCTTGGGAAGGATAACATATTCACGTAGGCATTTGAAAGTTATAGATAATAGACATCGATTTGAGCTTACAAATAACTTTGGAGTTAACATGGATAACCCCCCTGTGGAGCTCTAAAAGCAGTAAACTCATTGATAAACAACCGGGATCTCTTCTTTGAGACACCTCTCCTCTTCCTTCTAGCATATATTTTCTTCCATCTCCAAAGCACTGCACACAAAACACAATCCTAAATAAATAATTATTTTTTGCATTACTCTGAATCATTAAGCAGTGAAATGGCTTCAAAACTCGATAATGCATGTATACAAAAAGATTGGAAAAGCAACAAGTGTAGGGACAAACAAATGAATCTAAGAGTGGTTCTTATGATTATTGACTTATTGCTAGGAACAGTTGCAAGGGTTGCATGGCTTGAGGGTCCATGTTGGGAAGTAGACATTAACTATTGGTCCTTTGTAACATTTCTGATTGTGTTTTCTGCTCCCAAAATCCCTTATGTCTGTTGGGTCCTCGGGGAAGACTAACTCAATGGAGAAAATGTGGAACTAATATGTATATATTTTTGGCAAAACCTGGATAAATTTTATAAAGGTAGTGGGAAATGGTCTAGAAGTATGGTTTTGGTCACATCTCCTTGTTCCACAACAATGAGAGACAGGAATAACACGCGCTACTACTCTTTTACCTTTTCTTCTTGAAAAGAAATGTGGTTTGTCCACACTCTACGCAAGTAATAAACTTGGGACGAGTAAGACATTGACTAAGTCGTTAATGGAAGAGAGGGAAAGGAATTTTCAATAAAAATATCATTCATAATATTGATTTATTAGTTTTTTAATTTCTTAGGTTTTAATTTATTGGGAGAAATTTTAATTAAAATATAATTCTTGATATTATTTTATTACGTTTTTAATTTATTGGGAGAAATTTAGCTCCTCCACTTTTAATGGTGGCTAGAGGCTTTCTAGGGTAGAGATGTTGACGTGTCTAGTTAAAAGTGTAATGTCTAGTTAAACATTTTGACTAGGTAAAAAAAAAATTGAAATATAAATATAAATAAAAGGCCAACATAATAGAGATGTTATATTGTTTTGTTAAACATTTTTACCTAATAAAAAATAAACTAAATTTATATTTAATTATATTAATAATTAAACTACCCTAGATCCATCTTAACTCTAGGTCTCCCAAGCACCCAGAGGGATCACATATCTTGAGATGCAAATCTCTTTTAGAGTGAAAATTAATTTGATCCCTCTAAGTGCTTGGTAGATCTATAATTGAGATGGATCTAGGTTGATATAAAAGTAATTTATGATTATTTAAAAAAAAAAATAGAAGAAGAGAGTAGAGAGAGGTGTCACAATGTTAAACTTTTTATTTTATTTTAAAACATTCCTATATAATTATAAAAATTTAATCATTATTTAAGCATGTTATATTATTATAAAACTTTAATCATTGCATAGCATTGATAGACTTTGCTAGTTAGACATAACGATCTATGCTTAACCAATATGTTTTAATTGAACCCAAGGGAAGTACCTTAAATTATTAAAAATTTTGAAATGTAAATTTAGTTGTAAGTAATCTACATCATCACCACCCAACCATAGACAACACTCTACCACCTCCTCTAAGCCAAGAACTCTTGAACAACTAACCACCCAATATAGAATTGTGCTATCTCCATCAAGGCAAACCAATTGTAGTCCTTAACGATCATGTACCTAATGGAAACAAGATTCCACTTACATTTCACTCATCAATGATGTTTCCTTTCCATGACTAATACATTATTAAACACATTTCCAATTTACACCATCCTCCCCTAAGCTTGTGTTACAATGCTTTTTCAATGATCAACCCTTGTTAAGGGGATCTCCTAGTCCACACTAAAATAGTACACCATCCTAATTGTCTCATGAAACAACCTAAGTCACTAACAAAGTATACCAAACATATAAACTCATTTCCCACTCTTATTCATGTTTGCCCGACATGTCATCCATTGTGCCATTGCTAATGTCTCCTCAAGTAAGATCATTGCATTCTCCCCCCACTTTAATTGTTGGCATCTTCATCAACACGGCTCCATTGGCTTCCATAATGGACAGGGCATTAATGGTGAAGAGACATTTTGTAATTTTTTCATTTAAACATGGTGTTGATACCATTTTTTATGAGGGTAAACTTCTCAATCCACTTAAGCATCTAATACCACTCAAGAATCCTAGTTTTTTTATGGCATTGACGTGACATTACTAGTTGTACATGACCATCAAACTCTTGTATCACTTGAACTATGCTTAGCCAACATGTCCTAACTGAACCCAAGTTAGACACCTTAAACTATATGAAATATTGTAGTGGTTGTTTCATTATAGGTGATGTTGTGTCACCACCACCCACACATAAACAACCTTTCACTGCTTCCATCAAGCCAACACACTTGAATAACTAACCACCTAGTGTAATAATATGTTGTCTCCATCTAGATCAAATTCTTGTAATTCTCTAAAGGTCATGTACCTAGTGGAAACATGCTTCCACTTACCTTCAATACACTCGTCAATGATGTTTCCTTGCGATGGCTAACACACTATCAAATACATTGCCAAATAGTGTTATCCTTTGGTAAATTTATGTTGCAACACTTCATCGATCATGCATCCTTGTTAGGCAGACATCCTTCATAATCCTAGTCCACACCAAACTAGTACATCATCCCAAATGTCACAGGGATCATCCGTACATTCTTCCCAACTTGAATTGTTAACATCCTCATCAATATAACCCCATCAACTTTTCCAATGAAATGGATGTGGATAAGAAGAAAAATTCCACAATTTTGCATTCAAACTTGGATTTAATACCATTTGTCATGGGGCTAGAATTTTTATTGCAATTAAGTGTCCAATACCACTCAAGAAACATGCTCACCAAGCATCTTCAACACGAACTTACTAGTTAAGCATGATCACCAACCACTTGCATCGCATGTGTTTCACTTAACTCTCATTTCCTAACCAAAATTAGGCTAGGTACCTCAAACTGCATGAAACCTGGTAGTTCTCATCTCACTCTAGGTACCTCAAACATGAAGTAACCCTCAAACAACCACATAGATACTCTTTAAGGGATATTTGTATTTCAACTTGGATATGTGAGCCATGGCATGTTATTCTAAATAAAGAGCCACAAGAATGGTTAGCATATATGGTTTTCTAATAATAATGTGTATACATTTTAAGAATGTGAATGCGCTATTAGAATTTGTGCATATTTTTGTAATGCATGTATTTGTAGAATTATTTATAAAATAATATGGCTTTAGAATATTAATCTAGATTTATATTAATTGACCAAGTTTAAATCAACATACTTTGAATTCAAATTAATAAAATCATTGTCTGTATGAATTTAGTGCAATAATAAACCATGGTATGTAACAACACCAAAAATGTAGAAATTTCACCTGTAGAACAAACCGATATATGCAATGTCCTAAAGCGTAATACTTGTTTTACTTCTACAAAACATTAAGCGGAAGCATAATTGAATTCATGAGCAACATCAAGTAGAAACATGCATAATTGATCAAGAGAAATAATCACACATAACACAAGATATATCCAGGGGAAAGCACTAGCATAAAACCCCAACCATGAATTATCAATCAAGTGGAAATCCTCTTCACAATACAAAAGAATTAGCTCTCAAGCTATTCAGTTCTCAATGAACTATGAAGATATGAAGATATGTCTCATGAACCAACCAAGCCCTGTTTATACAGGCTTTACCTATGGTCCTTGCGTAGTTTTCTTAGGAAATAATAGCAAAAGCATATGCTATTAATTCCAAACATACCAAAATAACCAATGGTCCAACTACACAATCCTTGAGGACACTAGTTCTTCAACCATGCAAAATCTACTTACTAGAAATAGTCAAGCATATAATAGTACATTGCCCCACATCTGATCTCAACTGGGTCTCTGACAGAACTGACATGCAACAGTTATTCATGAGTGAATCCTCAGTTATCTAAAATAATAGTTGTCACATGCATGCAATCATTAACAAACTATATTTTATTATTTTAACAACTTGTTAAAATAATCTAACAGGACTTGACTAGTTAGAACTAAGTCAACTGATTCTCTCATTATAGAACTCATACTTATTCCCTCAATTAATGGAGGAAATCAAGGATAAATTCGTCAATCAATGGGAAAACTCATGTGTATGCTCACAAAGACTTCAAATTCGAATTTCCTTAACTAATTAACTCAACTAAACTAATTAATTAATATTTCTAACTGTTGTTAAGGCCAAAATTAATTTTACTTCCTATAGATAGACTAGGGGCTGCTATAAATAGGAAGGGACCCAAAAATGCTATTTTTAGAACTTTCTATTTTTAGCAGTTTCATCTCTCACCCAATGTGGCCAATGACCTCACTGGCCAAACTACTATTTTTAGACATGCTATTTTTAGTAGGTCTATTTTTAGCACATTCTAAATTTTGCATTTCTTGTTGCACACTTTTCAACACTCCCTCTCAACAAGAAAGGCTTCCTCTCGAACCCGATCCTGTAACTCTATAATGTTCTGCATGCAACACATCTACCTGGTCCACTTGCTCCAACAACACTTGGAACAAAAAACACTCCCAACTGACCCCTCTATTGGGCTAGGAACATACTCTGATGCCGAAGCTCTACCTGTTACTGAAAAGTGCTCCCTCTCTGACATTTGCACTACTGCAACATCTCCATGCATCTTACACCATTGCACACCTATCTGTGCCACCTAGCACTGTGCAAAGCGCTTGTGCCTCTCACATTGTTGCAGCCTACTAGCTATGCGCTATCCTGGGATTCCCTGCATTGTTGCTCTCTCTGCTACTCCATATGCATATGTCTGTACCCAATCAGTCAGTTCATGCTACTCCACATCGGGGGTCGCGTAGCAAGGTCTCATCCAAGAGGTTGAGTACCTCAAGGATCCTGCCCCTCCTCCTTGGGACGATCACTCTATATCGCCCCACCTCCTACCTAGAGGTATGGTTGCATGTGATCCCTCAACCCACCTGGCTTGAAGTTAACCCCTACTAGAGGTCTTTGCATGAATAGATGTCTCTACTTGATCTCCACTCAGCTTCCCTTGTTGTGGCTGCTCCACAACCTCCTGAAGTTGTTGCACCAATCGTAGCTCCTCCAAAATCGTCTGAGGCTTCTTCTGGCTCTGCATGTTGAGAGGTAATATACCATCCCTCTCAACCACCAAGTCTCCATCAGTTGCCTTGCTACTCAAGGCTTTACATGCATCTTGAACCTCAAGAGCATACAGATTCTTGACCTGTGAACCAATCTGCTTCACCTGTCTAGTGATTATGTGTCTAAGGAAAACCTTTCCCTTACTGAAGACTACATCATAGCCTTTGTCTTCCAGCATCGCGATCGACACCAAGTTTCTCTTCAGTCTTGGTACATACTTGATATTGGTCAAGGTAAGGCGAGATCCATGCTCCCTCTAAAAAATAACCGTGCCTACACCTGAGACACTATACTTCTCATCATTACCAATCGCTCTAAGTATCTGGAGATCTTTCTCCTCCAAAGTACTAAACAAACTCTTGTCGTCGGTCATGTGGAAAGAAGCTCCACTGTCAAGAAACCAACCACTTCCCACCATGGATGAAACCATGCATGCAAAGAGTGTGAAATCCAACTCAAACTGTGAAGCAAGTGCCTCACCTTCAGATCCTTCCCCGAATCCCTTCTTGGATTTCCTTCGTGGACAATTTGCAGCATAATGGCCCACCTCATGACAATGAAAGCATCACAATTTTGATTTGTCAACCTTCTTTCCATCATTGGAAGAACTGGATTCAGAAAGAGAAACCTTCTCCTTCCCCTTCTTCACCTTACTCGCTAAGGCACAGTTCTCCTCATCATGCATGGATGAAGAATTGTCTCTGGAGCTCTGTCTGATCTCTTCCTGCATCAAATTTGACCATAGTCGTTTCCAATTTGGCAGTTTGTCCCTTCCATTCACTAAGTCCTAATAGCTATGCCAGCTCATAGGAAGGCCAAGGAGTGCTAGACTCACCATATCCTCATCTGATGTCACGACCCCTACACTTGCAAGTTCATCCCTGCATGTGATGAGCTTGGTTAGATACATAGATATTGTCTCATCACTTTCACACTTGATCTTTCAAAGTTTGTCCTTCAGTGCCAACTTCCTCTGATCACTGCTATTTTGATATAAATCTTTTAATGTTTTCCACATTGCATGCGAAGTCTCCTTCCCATGGAGGCTCAAGACAATGTGATCTTGCACTCCATCTAAGAGAATTCTCCTAGCTCTAGCCACACACTTCCTCCATTCCACCTGCTCACTCTTGTCAGTAGGCTTAGGAATTTCTTGATCAATGAAATCCTTAAGGCCATTATCTTCCAAAACTACCTCCATGCAATCCTTCCAAGCTATACAGTTTGAGTTGCCATCAAGGGCATACTCAAGCCTCAAACCATAGAACGCCATCGATGAAATAGATGTGATAAGAACTTGAGATCTATATCCTGAATAATAAACTTCGAATTTCTCCTACTAGTATACTGTTCTTGCTTGATCACCTGTGCTCCGATACCATGTAGAAATTTCACCTGTAGAACAAACCGATATAATGGCAATGTCCTAAAGCTAAAATACTATTCTACTTCTACAAAACATTAAGCGGAAGCATAATTGGAATTCATTGAGCAACATCAAGTAGAAACATGCAATAACTGAAGCAAGAAAATAATCACACATAACACAAGAATATATCTAGGGAAGCAACTAGCATAAAACCCCAACCATGTATTATCAAATCGACATATATATATATATAATATATATAATGAAAATAAAAAATAAAAAATAGATAAAAAATAAATAAAATAATTTTACCTTAAGACTTATATCATTAATATTAATTGAAAATAATATTAAAATAATATTAGTAATCTTAATAATATACTAATTAATTACAATAAATAAATGAAATAAAAATAAAATAATAAAATATGAATAATAATAAAAGTAAATTAAAAAATATATAATAATAATAATAATAATAAATATAAATAGAAAATAAAAATAAAGTAAAATTACCTAATGTAATATTGATAATAATATTCAAATTTTATTAATTTAAAATTAAAATAGTAAATATTAGCTGAAGTTATTATAATAATATTACAATGGTTAATAAAATAAATTAACGGTAAAATAAATAAATAAATAAGAATAATATATAATAATATATAATATATATATATATATATATATATATAGAAATTATAATAACCGTTAAAGGTATTTTTAACCATTGCCTGTTCATATAGCCATTGAAGGACCTGCATGCTCTATTTAACGGATTGCTCAGATTTGTTCCTCAACTTGTCCTGATGATGAACCACACTAGTTGGTTTGAAACTCGTCGACAATTGATTCTCTATGTGATTTTGCTGAAATCATTCTCACAATCAAGTATGGATCACAAAAGTCTAAACTCTTTAATACAAAAACAATTAGCTCTCAAGCTATTTAGTTCTCAATGAACTATGAAGATATGAAGATATGTCTCATGAACCAACCAAGCCTATTTATATAGGCTTTACCTGTGGTCCTTGCATAGTTTTCTTAGGAAATAATAGCAAAAGCATATGCTATTAATTCCAAACATACCAAAATAACCAATGGTCCAACTACGCAATCCTTGAGGATACTAGTTCCTCAACCATGCAAAAGCTACTTACTAGAAATAGTCAAGCATTTGATAGTACACTATCCCACATCTGATCTCAACTGGGTCTCTGACAGAATTGACATGCAACAGTTATCCATGAGTGAATCCTCATTTATCTAAAATAATAGTTGTCACATGCATGCAAGCATTAACAAACTATATTTTATTATTTTAACAACTTGTTAAAATAATCTAACTAGACTTGACTAGTTAGAACTAAGTCAACGGATTTTCTCATTATAGAACTCATACTTAATTCCCTCAATCAGTGGAGAGAAATTAAGGATAAGTTCCTCAATCAGTGAGACAACTCATGTGCGTGCTCACAAAAACTTCAAATTCGAATTTCCTTAACCAATTAACTCAACTAGAATTAATTAATTAATATTTCCAACTGCTATTAGACCAAAATTAATTTTACTTCCTATAGATAGACTAGGGACTGTTATAAATAGGAAGGGACCCAGAAATGCTATTTTTAGAACTTTCTATTTTAGCAGTTTCACCACTCACCCAATGTGGCCAATGACCTCACTGGCCAAACTGATATTTTTAGACATTCTATTTTTAGCAGGTCTATTTTTAGCACATTCTAAATTTTGCATTTCTTGTTGCACACTTTTCAACAAAAAAACCCCACAAAAAATAGTGTGTCATCTCTCTAAGACGTGAGGAACAAATTATTATTAACCCTTAAATCCCTTATGTAGTAGTTTCAAACTCTCTTCTTGTTCCTCCTTCCAAAGGGTAAATAAAACTATTATATATTGTATATTGTACAAAATTGCTATAGTTTTAGAATTATAGATGGATTCATAGACCCCTTTAAGGGGGTTGTTGAACCCATCTACCTAAATTTTAGCATTGCAGACAGATTTAGAGACCCCTTTAAATGGGTCTCCAAATTTTAACACTAGAGATGGATTCAAAGACCCTTAAAGGGGGGTCTTTGAATCCATCTGCAGTGTTAAAAATTAGTGAAATTTAACACTTCAGTATCAAAATTGAAATTTTCCATTTCTGAAGCGACACAATTATAAATGACGAGCATAAATGACTAATTCATATACTTGTTGTGCTTGTTAGTTGCATATTTTTATTCTTGGACTATAATAGTCATTTATGTTAATCATTTTTAATTTTATCACTTATTATCTAGTCATATATTTTATTCCTAGACTAAATTAGTCATTTAAGTTAGTTTCTTTTAGTTGGGTCACTTATTATTTAGTCATATATTTTATCTCTAGACTAAATTAGTCATTTAAGTTAGTTGTTTTTAGTTGGGTCACTTAAAATTTCTCAAATTTAGTAGTTATTCACTTGAAATAATTGTGGTGACTAAATTTTTTAGTTGCGTAGTCACTAATTTTTCATTTTGTACTAGCAACAACTTTTGTCATTTTAGCTTTTGGCTCTCTTACACTCTTGCATACTTAGAGAATTCTTGGAGCACTTTAGCATTCATTTGGATTTGGAGAAAGGCACACAAGTAAGCAAAGGAAGGAAAAGAAAAAGCAAAGGAAAGAAAAGGACAAGCAAAGGACAAGAAAAGGAAAGGAAGGGAGCACAAGGAGAAGGTTGGATCAATAGCTTCAACAAGGGAATTTTGTAGGTAACAGGTTGCATGTGTGATTTCTTAGCTGCGGTGTGAATGCATGGTACATGCATTTGTTTATTTGGTTCATTTGTTGTCATTAGCATGGGTTTTTCCTAGTTTGAAAGTGGTTTTGGCCTTGCCCTACCATTTTCTGGATAGTCATGGTGTGATAGGATTCATTCTTGGTTAAAATTTGGATTGCCGAAAGGTTTTGGAACTGGGTGAGGTGGTATCAGGAAAATCCCAAGGATTGGGGGTGGAGATGGTTTTCATCAGGAAGCCTTCGATAGGTGGGTGGAGACATGAAACACTAGTATAAAATGAGAAATTAGTGACTAGGTGACTAAAATTGTAAGTCACTACATCTTTTGTAAGTTAAATACTACCAAAAATGAGCAATATTAAGTGATCCAACTAAAAAAGACTAACATAAATGATCAATTTAGTCACAGGTTAAAATATACAACTAGATAATAAGTAATACAACTAAAAATGACTAACATGAATGACTAAATTAGTTTATGAACACAAATATGACTACCTAACTAGTACTACAAGTATTGCAATAATACAAATTTAGGGATTATTGGCCAAAGTTATTTTGTACAAGCTAAGGCGTTGAGGATTAGGATTTAGAATTAATAAAAATTTAGGGATTATTGGCCAAGACTCTTTTATACAAGCTAAGGGGTTGAGTATTAAGATTTAGAATTTATGAAAAGATGAAGGATTATTGGGAAATTCTCTTTTATACAAGCTAAGATGTTGAGGGCTAGGATTTCTAATTTATGAAAATATGAAGTGCAAGAGATCGAATCATTGGAAGTGTGAATCGAAGCGGAAAGCCTAACTCTAGTATAAACCCTTTCACTTCAAAGCTTCCTATTGTTGACATCAACAACATCTTTGCCCCTTATGTTAGTGCAAAACTATTGGATCAAATCTCGCTCTCATAAAAGACAAATGGGAGTCTCAGGGATGGTAAATTCACTCGTATGACTACCAAACAAAGGGATGATCTTCCTCATTTAAAATTCCTCAAGGTATGATGAAGGAATTCTAAGGCATCCAAGCTTGGTTTGGTTTTTTGATCTTGAGACTGATTTAGGTGAGATTACGGTAGCTTGAGGGTGGATGTGGTTTAACCTCTAGAGTCCCTCTTTGGTTATGTCTTGGTTTATCCCATGAGATCCCATATTCATGCTTGGAATATGCCATGGGTGTGATTGGTTTAAAGAAATATTTGGTTCAGCCCAATCTATGGTCGAGTGGTACATGGAATTCCCTGACTTGGTAATGAGCACATGTACTTATTATGATGATGATTTTATGGAAAATTTGTCATGGTCTCTATTCTAGTTATATGCATAGTTCTATGATGTGCTCTAGTTGTGGCTCTTATTCATAATTTGATAGTTTATTGAATGGTTGATGAATGCATGGGCTACCAAGCATTGTTGTAGCTAGATTGAGAGCGAATTGAGCATTCTTGGTGATTATCAAATGAAGTTCATAAGTTATGATCAAATATGCATTCATGGCTTGTAACTTATATGTTTACCATATGTTTGGCAAAATGTATATCATGTATTAGGCATGGCTAGGTAAAGTTTTGAATGATTAGCATTGTTAGCATATTGTTTATGTTTCTAGAAAGTTACAAGTAGTTATGGGAAGTCGTCTAGAGGTTATCTTGGAAAAGTGGCTAAAATCTCAAAACTGCTGGCACAAAATTCAAGTTTTTGGGTCATGACTGCATGGAAGAAGGCTTATGAGTGTGGTTATAGCCTCATAACCACATGCAGGGAGTATCAAGGGTGTAGTTATGGAGTTAGGTTAGTAAAAAATGGTTCCAGCTTAGGGATTTATTACCTGGGGTGGTTATCTAGCTCTTGAGTGATAGAATAGACCCTATGGAATGTCACTAAGTATTCAATTTGTAGGCCCCCACTTCCATCACTGGAACTTGGAGGTAGGGTCATGTCATAATAGCACTCATATTATGTTTACCCTAGGGAGCTTGTAAAAGTGGGTAAGTGTGCGAGGGGGCATTTACATGTTCCATACTTGATTTATGCTTGCATAAATTGGTGTCTAATCATAAATTTAATATCTAAATTGAAATAAAATCAACGGAAATGTAATAAAATTTGCAGAAACAAAATTAAACCTAGTAGAAACAAAAAGGAAAACATGTAAAACAAAATTTACGAGTATTTGATAATTGCTAATTTATAATGACAATATATTAATGGAGAATAATATATATTACAACAACAAAAATTCTGCATTAGTTGACTATGACTTCCCACAACAATGGTAATGAGTGTCAGGAATGGTGATCCAGTGAGTGTCACGAACAAAGAGGGGGAGAATATCAGTAATGATGAGGGAGTGAATGTCAACAGGAACACATTGATCATTTTGAATCTAATATTGAAGAAGGACATTCATGAATATTATTGATTCTATAATAACTATCTCCTACCTCATCAAGATGAGGTTACCCTGTTGTTTCTTGAATTTCATTCCATCATTCAACCTCTTCTTTCTTTTTCAGGTTATAGGACTTTTTATATATCCTTTTTGGAAGCCAGATCATTTGATAATGAAAATTAAGACCAATCCAATTATTCCCACACAGTTCCATGCAAGAAATATAGTTATCAATCCTTGTTAAGGCTATCTTTAAGTTTGGGTGGTGAAATGGATCTCTATCTCGGGTTCGTTTTCTTGAGGCATACCACCTTGCTTTACATCCTTCTTGTGTGGAAGTCATCAATATTTGAATATGGTTTTTGCAATATGCAATGGTCCAATGCATGTTCTTGGTGATAATCACTGCTTCCTCTGAGGAATTTTCCCACTTTTTTTGTTCTTGTATCACCTGTTGAGGCATTTTATGTTCTCCTTTAACTGATAGACTGCACTCATAATTTTAATTATTAATTTTAATAGATTCCACCCTGTTAGCGTTTGAGATTTCACCTAGGCTGAGATAGACAAACCTCAAAGCTACATCAAACCATTTCACCTCGTAGCTAGCCCTACGGGGTATGAGAAGGCTCTCTCCGGTCAATCTCGTTAAATTTTCAATGGGAAGAGATGACCAATCAAGGTAACACAGATATTAGGCTAGTAAACTGATTTGAAAGTTGATTTGGGGGTTTTTTGGGGTTTTTTTGGTGGCAAGTTGAGGATCTGCAATTTAGGGTGCGGGGATTGAGCTCAGTTTTTGCAGGTGGGTCTTTGGGGCAAGGTAGGAGTTTGTGCTGATGCTTTTAGTTGAGATGGATGATCAAGGAGGAAAGAGGAGAAGCTAAAGAGGGCAAACAATGACTTTGAATCCTCTTTAGACAGTGGAAAACATAAACATTAAACAAATTTGAAAGCTGAGCATGGCATGCATAAATTCAAACTTTATCACTTCTTTTGTTTAAATAGCAGCAAGAGATTAAGGAATGAAACACATAAACACACTTACAATAACAGTAGGAAACACACCATCAACATAATAATCCACAAGAATCCACAATGAAGTCTGCAAAACCCTGGCCTTCCTTTCCTCAAATTGCAGAAAAATACAAGTCAATAATACAATAGCACTTCTCCCTCTAGAGTCCAACCCTGAGAATGAGTAAGAGGAGGCATAATATA